>CABHPH010129019.1:0-29585 GCA_902168325.1 Peromyscus nudipes | reverse complement strand
AGGAATTTCAAGCTCTAAGATACTAGAGAAATATTGGTCTAGAGAGATGACTCAGTGGACAAAAGCACTTGCTGTCAAATCTGATGACTTGTGTTTCATCCCTGGAATCCACAAGGTGGAAGGAAAGAGAACTAACTAGCCTCCACCTACATGCCATAGAATAAGCCCCATACAAATAAATAAACGTAACAAAAATAATTAAGAAACATAAAACAAAATAATGTTACTTTTGGCCTAAGGGTTGGCAAAATATCAACAAAACCATACCTAGATTTCACAAGGGTGTAAGTGAAATATCACCCTTCTTTGGGAGCCAGTATTAAATTAATATAGCCATATGGAAGAAAATTTTACAATATTCACTACCATTTTCAATAGATATATCTTTTGAGTCACTGACTTCTAGAAATTGATGTTATAGATGCATTTGTGTAAGTATAAAACAAATCTCATTTCTACACACATATACACATGCATACATAATACATGCATACTAAGTGCAGTATTAATTGGTAAAGGAAAAATCATTTGAAAACTTTGTTTAGACAAGGTTGTTAGCACTGGATGGCCTAAAATTCACTATGTAGACATGCTTGCCTCAAACCCACAGAATTCCTCTGGCCTTAGCGTTCTGAGTTTTGGTGTAAAATGCATTAGCCGACATGCCTGGCCTGGTTGGAACTAGTCTTAAACAACCTTCAATAGGGGAATCATTAAAGCAAATCTTGGTACAGTCACACAGTAGAATATTTTGTTGTTTCTGAAAAGAATGAGGTAGCTCTTGCTATACAGGTATGAACGCTGTCCAAGGTATACTTGGGGCGGGGGGTGGTGCTGGTTATAAAACTATGTCTATAGACGTCAACTTATATTCATTTATTTGATAGAAAATTATAATTAGTAAACATATTGTAAATAAATGAGGAAGGCTGGACCTGGGAAGACAAGAAGGGGAATTTTCACTTTTACACAGGATTTTTCTGCAACTGTTAGGAATTTTAAATTATTTATGTGAATAGATTTTGTGATTAAAAAGAGAGTAGCTTATGGTGTTTAAAAGATGACCCATGAGCTTTACCCCATGAGCCACTGTTTTATATCTCCAAGCCTATTTTGATCTTGCGTTCTAGAATTGTGAAAAAATAGAAAAGTTTGGAATCAGGCAAACTTTCAGATTCAAATCCTAGCCCTGGTGAGACACTGAATTTCAGTGTAGTTACCTATAAATAGAGGGTAGCAGTGTTCACTTTGACAGGCTCTCTATGAAGCTTAGCTGAAAGGCCAGGCACACTGATCAGCACAGAATTACATCAACACTATCAATACTGCTATATCATAAAAAATGTGATATTCCACTCACAATGAATCACTTTGCTTTTAGTTACTCCTTCACTTTTCTCCTCTAGTGATCTGTGTCCTTCATGTCCAAACATTAACTACTTAGCAGACTGGTACCAGGTATTTTTCATGTGACCATGCTAATGATGACTGGAAGAATACTGGCACTAGCAATGAGCAGATAAGTGGGAACTCTTACCTACAATTGTATATCGGTAACTGTATATGCATATACCAGCAAGCATATGACAGAGTAGATATGATATGAAAGAAGAATATGAATACAGTTAGTAAGGAGATTTAGAACCACTGAAAGCCCAAGAGGTTGTGATATAGGAAATGATATTGCAAGCTAAAATAGGAAAAAAATCTTGAATCTCATAAATTTAGATACTCAAACTCAGTTTGCACAACCAGGAGTGTCAAGTAACATCATCATCAGGTAAAGTTCATAAGACATGCTCCAAATCAACAGATATTCTAGAGTTTCATCAGCTTGGAGAGACCCACCAGAACCTTGTAATAAATGGCTTTCTTAAATGCTCTTTCAAATACATTATCTTGTTGAGCTCAATGAAAATGACTAGAAGCTTTACCATGTGCTCAAGAAATAGAAACAACACCAGAATGAACAAGACAACTTCAATTGCAGAGTTAAGTTTATAAGTATAGAATGGACAACTTGGTATTGTATGAAGCAACATAAATAGCTTAAGAGTTTCACTACTGGGATCACATATAGTCTTAGCAGCCTGAAGGAGTAGAATGGGTAGCACTTGAATAACCAAATATTTATGAGAAAACAATTATACTGTAGTACATTACTAACGTATTATAATTTGAGGCAATTATACAGCAAAAGTATAAAGGACAAAAGGGAAGATTTACACTACTTCATGAACATACCCTGATGAAGTAATTATAAGCATAAAATGTTCTTTATGGCTCACTGGAATGTAAACAAGCTATGTAATTTATTTAAAAGACTCACTCACATTTAATTCTTATGGGGTACACTTAGCAAATGAGTTAAGACTACAATAGTTTAAATAATAAAAATTCTACCATTGAGAAAAGGTTAGGATCATTTATAGTATTTTTTTTTCTGAACAAAGGAACAGTCACCTGCAACTGCCTTGGGATCTGGCTCTCTTTCATTGCCAGGTACTTCTGGTGGGTACACACAACTGTAATTCATGCAGGTAAAAAACGTGTCTATTTGAGATGTCTGGACATCTTCTGGAGAATACATAGGTAGGAATGCAACATCAATTGCAATCTCATGGTTCAAACCTGTGAGTGAAAGATCACACATTATTAAATGTTCAGCAGCTTAGCATAGTTTGCTACTTTCAGTTTCCTGGTTTGATCCTAATGTGTGCCTAATACTTTGAGACCTGTAAAAACCAGTTCACACACTGGGAACTAAACTCTAATTGATTTTGATAGGCTGCACCTTCTCACCAAGGTTGTCTAACAATCAAAAGATCCATTACCATATCTTAGCTCTATACATTTTATCTCTGTATTAAGTTAACCATTAAAGAGCAGAATTTATGGGTTATAAAATAACATGTTAAAATATACTTATCTGTGAGATTTATTTAGATATGCCTCATTGTTATAGGTGATTATGTATATTATAAGGTTAAGGTAGGAATCAAGTATCTCAGACATACTTTCATACCTTTGCAAATCAAAACTAGTTGAAGGTAAAAGCTCATTTGTAACTGTGTTAATAGTATAATAACTTTACATGGTATATTTAGACTTCAATTTTGTTTGAATTAAAAAATATTCTAATATTGAATATTTATTTTATCCAAAACAAAAGTGGTCAAGAGTCAGAAAATCTGATTTTTAATCATGGCCTGCTTTCTGTCCAGCCTGAATGTGAAACTTGAAGTCATTAAAGTTCTCTTTAGCTCTAAAATTGAATATGCAATCAAATAAATAAAAGAATGTCCTTTCTCCACGCCGGAAAGCTCAGGGAAAATTACTGCCAAATGATAGTAAATTGGTTATCTTTACGGACCTACTGACACCTACATTCTATGTCTCCTTTAAAATTCATAAATGCCTCATCTTTCAACTCTAAACCATCCTTGAAAACAGGTAAGATAACATTTATATAAAAATAGCACACTTCTAACATCGATTCAATCTGGTGAGCAGAATGACAAATTTGTGTTCCTTATACCCTATTCTTGCTTTTATCTGACTCATAGCCAAAGCTAATAAAAAGTGACAATTACATATGAGTCAGCTGAGACGTACAGTCAATCTGTTCCAATCAATCTGTAGCATGCTAAAGGAAGAAAAACATTTAGTCTCTGTGTTCCTTTATGACTCTTTGTTTCTATGGTTACTTTATGTGACGTATGGGAAATCTTAGCTTGAGTTTTGTTTCCTAGATATGAAACTAAGTTATGAAACTAAGTTTGATAAAATACCTGACGAGATCAAGCACCATGGTCTAGTGAAGACCATCTGAAAGTTAGATCTCTCATTAGCCATGGATATTTATACCTTGTACTGCAAGTATGCATATTTACATGTGAGGAAACAGGAAAGAAGGGGCAGAAGATAATAATGGTGGAAAGCAGCACTGGTAAAAGTTAGGGCCATTAGCACTAATACTCTATACGGAAAGATCAACAAACAACAGTTGCATAGTTGACTACTGTCAACAAACAACAGTCGTGGATGAAGGAAAGCCCCATTGGTTCCCATTCTCATCTCCCCCAAAGTTTTCAAGGACTTGCTGGTGTTGAGAGCCAACAAATCTTGAGCTTTATGTCAGAATTAGTGCTCTCCTCAATAGTTTGAGTCTTTGGACTTATGGATAGGAGAGGGTGCTTTTATTTTTAAGTCTAACTTCTAACTCCATTTAATAAATATAGTAAATTATAAATAGATAAACAGATAAATAAATAAATACAAGTGAATACATTAAACTAATAGTATTCAAGAATAATAGAAGAGCAGTTCACCTACCTAGGATGGTTACTTCAAAATGCCCAAGGCTTCGTGCACTTTGAAATTCATCCAGTCTGGGGGGCCTTCCTTCTGGGGGCATGTATTTCGCAGGTTGAGAATTATACTGCTGGGCAAGAAACTTTCCATGCTCCAAAACAAATTTCCGTGGAATACTTTCAGGATAAACATGACTGTAATGTAGGTGGTCTCTCAAGCTAAACTTCTTATTTCTCCACAGATGACTCTCCCATCTAACATGTCCTAGTCTTCTGGACTTCCCTGTGGTACTACCACTTGAACTTTCTCGACCTGTTCAAAATACAATGAGATAGCCACAATGGACCCATAAACTAGCTAAATCAAGGCATTCGCTACATTAAAGAATTACAGATTAATGAGGAAGAGTTAAGCAGCTTTAAAATGTAAACTGAATATCTAAAAGTTAATTCTTATTAAAGTTAGGGAAGAGGAGTCTGGAGTGATGGCTCAGTGGCTAAGAGCACTTGTTCTTACAGAGGACCTGGGTTCAATTCCCAGCACTCACACAGTGGCTCATAACTGTCCATAACTCCAGTTCCATGGGATCCAGTGCCCTCTTCTGATCTCTGCAAGCACCAGGCACACATGTGGTACAATGACATACATGCAGGCAAAACACCCACACACATAAAATTAATAAATCTTTTAAAAATGTGCAAAAGTTTTGAAAAAGGTTCATAAAGAATTAAATCCCAGCACTCAGGAGGCAGAGCAAAACAAAAAAAAAAAAACAAAACAAAACAAAAAAAAGAATTAAATTTGCTTTCTAAAAAATTTTTCTCCAAAACAATGAGTGATGAAGTTTTCTCATTTGCTGGAATTACGGAGATTTATAATTATCTTCTTTTTTGTTTGTTTTTTTTTTTGGAGACAGAGTTTCTCTGTATAGCTTTGGAGCCTGTCCTAGAACTCACTCTGTAGACCAGGCTGTCCTCGAACTCACAGAGATCCACCTGGCTCTGCTTCCTGAGTGCTGGGATTAAAGGCGTGTGCTACCACCGCCCAGCCCTCCACCTTACTTTTTAAAACAGGTTCTTTAATTGAACCTGAAAGTTACTGATTGTCTGGACTGGCGGGCCAGCAACCTGCTTAGCAGTGAAATTGCAGGTATGTGCTCCTTTGCTTGTCTTTTTAAGTGGGTGCTAGGGATCTGAGCTCAGCTTGTCAGACTTGCAGGGCAAGTGCTTTGTTGAATGAGCCATTTCCCTTGGCCCTTATTTGTTTGCTCTTAAGAAATCAATTTATTATCTGTGTACAATGCAACTGGTATGTTTAGTTTATAAAGCAGAATATAAGTTATCCCTTACACAGTATGACATTTGTTATACAGTATGACATTTGTTCAACAATTATTTTGTACCTATTATATATCAGATATTGTGCTAAGGAATTTGACACAACAAATATTTTGATTGAATAACACACCTTTGGGAGAAAAGACAAATTCATATTGAGTTTGTCAGGACTAAGTCATGAACACACACACACACACACACACACACACACACACACACGCTAAAATCAGAACAAAAATAGATTTAAAAATAGGACTCTCATGTTGTCAGTTCTACTGGCTAAGACAAGCAATAAGCAAGTGCACTTTGAAGTTAACCAAGTTTGTCAAGTTGCTTATTTGTAATTGTTTGTGTCCTGCTCTTGATTCCTGTCCTAGCATGAAAACCTTGATGAGACAGAGCAACAAGGCTTCACCATGGTTCATATACCACCCTTGGTATTTCAGATTTTATTCTATATCCATATCCATAAACCGACCACAGTACTCGGTTTCTTAAGAGTGGCTGGAGATTTATCAAATAATGTTGCATGTTAAAAGATAGCATAAGGGAAAATATAGAAATTGAGCACATAATTCTATTCATCAGGCATCTAAAACACTGTAGTGCCATAAGAGTTATTTTAAATTCAAAATCAAGCTGATGAATGTTCCTATGATGATGATTGATAATAAAAGGGATAAACAAATAACCCACACATGAAAAGAAAGGAATACACTCCAATGCAAGAGAGAAGGCTTAAACAGAAGACTGAGAACTGATTTTATTTTTTTAAACTTCCTATAAATAAATCTCTTTTATATAGCTAATAAAAGTACTTGGGAAAGCAGAAAGTAGCTGGGCATAGTGGCACAAGCCTATGAGCTTAGCATTTCAAAAACTGAAAGGCAGAGGCATGAGAATTGTGATGTAGAGACAGAGGTGAGCTGTTAGTGAGACATTGTATAAAAGAAGAAGAGGAACAGCAGCTAGCAACAAGTAACTACTCAATGACCCAATCCATACTGAACATTCCCACACCATGAACAAGTCTTATGGTATTTTAATCTTTTAAAAATAAACATTTATCTTACCTTATGGAAAAAATTACATTATTGAGTTTGTCAGGACTAAGTCATGAACACACACACACACACACACACACACACACACACACACACACGATGTATTATTAGAGACTATAAGGGTATATACATGTTTTATGAAAATTTCCCCTAAAACTATCCTTTATAGTTTTATCTTAGTAACTTCAGATTATAATTTCCTACTTTCATTATATATTCCTAACAAATGAATATCAACTAAGTACAGCAACATTGGCATTTACAGGTTGTGAATAACTACATGTCCAAGGAAATTGGGAAAGAGACAAAATATATTCAGACTTCAGGTTTTTCTAAAAATGTGGTGAGGAATCATAAGCTAGAATTCTTTTGTGTTTAGCTTGAACACTACTAGGCTTACCATATAAAAATACACATTTGTTTATTTTGTGAAAAATGGAAAGACATGCCACTAAATAAATTAATTGTCTGTAATTACAGTCCTGGGGAGCTGATGCAGACATACATGCAGGCAAAACACCCATACACATAAAATAAAAGTAATTAAAAAATTATCATCCATGGTGAGACTAATGGAATAGGAGATAAGGAACATGTATGAAATTAAAGTTCTTTAAATATGTATTCTTTGGTATAGTTTGTAGCCAGAAGTTTTCCTGGTCCCATCCAGCTTGCAGCCACTCAGACCCAAATAATCACACAGACACTTATATTAATTAAAGCTGTTTGGCCTAATGGTTCAGGCTTCTTGCTAGCTAGATCTTACACTTAAATTAACCCATAATTCTTATTTATGTTTAGCCACGTGGCTTGGTACCTTTTCCCAGTTCTGCCTTCACATCTTGCTTCTCATGGCGGCGGTGGCTGGCAGCATCTCCTGACTCCGCCTTTCACTTCTCAGAATTCTCCTCTCTGCTTATCCCACCTATACTATACTTCGTGCCTGGCTACTGGCCAATCAGCGTTTTATTTATCAATCAATCAGAGCAACACATTCACAGCATACAGAAAGACATCCCCAGCAATAGTAGACTTTGGAACTATGTTGATAGTTAACCAAATTATAAAATAACTATTATTTAAATATACTTAAAGCAATAAATCCCTAGCATGAAAATAAAAGAAGTGAACTTACATATCTACCCAGTTTATAATAGAACCACACAGAAAAGAATATTACAAGCTATCAAGATATAATAGTGGGGTATACCATAAAAAAAAGGAATTGTAAAGAAACAGAACATTTTTCTGAGCCTCTTAAATTTGAGGTCAGTATTATGGTTTTGATATGGCCCCAAAAGGCTCAAGTGTTGCAGGCTTGCTTTGCCACTGGTGGTTCTATTTACTGAGAGATGATTAAATAATGAGGACTCAGATAGAACCAATGGATCTATCCCTTGGTGGCTTTTCAGATATGCATACCCTTGATGGTCTGGGAAGTTTCACAGGTGTTCTTAAAGTAAACACAAAGATTTGTGGTTCTTGATTTGAGTGATTTTATAGGGGTTTCTGGGTCTAGAGAGCAGGGAACCATTTTCACAGGTCACCTGAAGCTGCTTACAGAAAGAGGAAGAGTCCAGATTCTTGCAGTGGAATAGGTTTCCTTTCTTTTAATCTTATATGTGAAAATTATTTGATTCAAACTGAAGTATAAATGTGAAATAATATTTTGTCTTGACATTACCTAAATAAATACCTAATAACCAATAAGGCAAGCAAGCACCTTTTCTAGTTCTGCCTTCTGCAAATACTTAGAAATAACAACTAGATAAGTATATATTCAAATCTATAATGCCTTGACTGTAATTGCTAACTACTACAGCTCTGTGGGGAAATGGCTGATTGCTTTCTGGGGAATGAATGTTCAAGATGAGTCTGTAAACACGCTGTAAAGACCAACAGCAAAATTTTGACACCCCCACTACTATCAAACATCATTACAGACATATGAACAGCATAAGCATAAATGAAGCATTTCTGATCCACCAAATTAGGCAGACTGTCACTAGTAATGATAGTGATAACTTAAAGAACACTAAAGGAAGCAAAACCGAACCAAAGCAACAGCAACAAATCTACCTCACAACTGATCACTTCTGGAGGATACTTGGGATCTGACTCATTATTTTGAAAACTGACAAAGAAAAACAGAAAGTACATTTTTCTTCTTAAGGAAATGAAGTACATGTCTACATAATCAAGTAAGCAAGGAACTTTCTCCTCATGGAGCTGTTTTTCTTCTCAGGCAATGAATAAAGAAAGACATATAAAATTATATGAACATTTGGAACTATGCATTTATCAGCAGCAGCTGACAACATCAAGAAACAAGGAAACTTTATAACCCTCTAGAAAAGTGTAGAGAAGTGTGTTAAAGCTACGCTCTTGCCCCTCCCCCACCCCATTGGTAACAAGGAACAAGGAAAAAAAAAAACCAGACTGATTCTCCATTTCATGGTCAGCCCTAATCACATATACATATGAGCAGCACTAAAGAACTCGGCAGGTTGTGTGTGTGTGTGTGTGTGTGTGTGTGTACATAATTAAATAGTACAAGTTTGTGGGTAGGGCGCTTGAGAAGTTGGAGTGGAGAGAAAAGGGTGGAAATGGTATAAATACAGTACTCATGTATGAAACTCCAAAAATGTTAAATAAAGAAAACATTTGATTATAAAGATTAAGCAGAAATTATCAGAAGTGACTGGGTGAGAAACCTGGACAACAAGGGTTCAGAGCAATCAAGTGAACACTTGGTCCGGATACAGACAACTTGAAAACAGGACGAAGCTTTCTGGGAGTTAACTTGGCTTTGCTTTGCCCCTCCCTAGGTATAGAAGGATTCTTAAAGAAGGAAGCCAGGGTTCATTCTGTGGGGTCCTGGTCCTGGACACCTTCCTCACAAATTATGTAGCTTTCTTCTTTTGCTTTTCCTTAGGTTGTGCATGGGGAATGAGGTCTGTGAGCCTATAAGTGTGTGCGGAGGCCGAAGGTCAACTTCAGCTAGCTTCCTCTTTTCTGTTCCACCTTAGTTTTCTTTTATTTTATTAACTTTTTTCACACAGGCTATTTTAATACTATTCTTCACCTCCCCCAACTCCTCCCAGAACACCTTTACCTTCCTATCTACCTAAATTTAGGTTTCTCTCTCAAAAACAAACAATAAAAACCATCAAAACCATGAAAAGCAAGAAAAATAAAAGCCCTGAAAATCAATGTTTTGATTTCCACCTTACTTTTTGAGACAGGACCTCTCACCAAACCTGGTCTATTTATAGCTAGTCTGGTTGGCCAGTGAGCTCAGGGTACCTACTCATCTCGTTCTGCCCTGTCCCACCACTGGGTTTATTGTTGCGCACCACCAGGCCTTGCTTTTTACTCCTCCACACCACCCCCGAGATCAAAACTCAGGTCGCCATGCTTGAACAAGCACTTTACTCACTGGGCCATTTCCCAGACCAATTTAGATTTCTTCTAACCTGCCAGGGCATACCTGAAGTACAATACGAGGTCCTGACCTCTGGCTTGTGTAACTTACTTAAGGCTGAAAAAGCAGTTGGTAGACCTGGAAAACACTGTGAAGTAGACAAAGCACCTGCAGAAATCTGGAGCAAGAGATTGAAACTGACATAAAAAGTCCAGTTGTCTAAGGTCACAGAGGAAAAGCCAGTCTGAAATTTTGGTTTTGAAACTGGTACCTTCAAATTGCACATGTATCCTAGGTAATTTGGAACAGGCTCCCTCTAAGTTGCAAACTCAGAAAAGCCCTAAGACCTTAACTTTCACTTGAGGTTGCTCCAAAGGCTCAGTGGAAATCTAGCTAAGTACTGAAGGAGGGCCATAGCAAAGGGCCAATCTTCTAAGTTTGCAGGAAGTGGTATTTCATTTTAGCTTCTGTTGTTCTGAGAAATGTCTGTGAGGACAACAGATGGACATAGTTAAGGAAAAGAGAATTCTGTAGCTACATACAATGAGTTTCTACCAAGAATTGGAGGAAGTCACTAGACAAAGGAACATTTATAGTTTTCAGAAACAGAAAAGCAGCAAACCTTATGAGGAAGAAAAAGCTGATTTCCATAGTCACTGCATCACAATATTCTAATGTTTAGTTTTCAATAAGAAACCAAAGCCTTACAAAAAAGAAGGTGAATGTAATGCATTCAAAAGACGAAAACAAATGAACAGTCACTGACAAGGCTCAGACACTGGAATACCAGTAAAAGTATTTTTAAACAAATGGCTTAAATATGCTTTAAAAATGGAAAATTGAAAATTGTTCCAAAGCTAAATGTAAAAATAATAGCAATATAGGTAAAAATCAAAACTAAGCCAGAGAAACAATACTTGAATTAAAATCAAAATATCAAGGAGAAAAAACCCACAATAATAAAAATTAAACAAATAATAAATCCATGGGAAAAAATCAATAACAGAAAAAGAGAATTCACTCTAGGGCTTCAATGGTATTTCTGAGAAGGCAGAAAGAATCAGCAAAATGCGAGGCTGATTAAGGAGCAGAAAGGAAAGGAAAAGGAGTTAAGAAAAGCAGAGCCTAGGGACCTGGTGTGGCAACATTAAGCTGACCAACACTGATATTATCAGAGTTATAAAGGAAGAGAAGGAAAGAGTATTTGAAGAAACAATGGCCCTAGATTTCACAATGAAACAGATTATAACAAAATAGGTGAAAGGCATGACAGAAGAAAAACACATAAAAGCAAGGGAGAAGCAGCTTGGCAAGGACAAAAATGTGTTTTACAGCAAAATCCTCATAGAAAACCTACAGGGCCAAAAGGCAAAGTAGTTATTTAGAACATTGGGGAAAATGTTAAATAAGGATTCTATATGGCACAAAACTCTCCTTCCAAGAATGAGTAGGAGATCAAGAAGAGGAATAGAAAATGAGGGATTTGGTTAGCACTACATTTACCTGCAAGAAGTGCTAAAGGCCATGTTTCAGGTGGACATGAAAGGAGACAGAGATGTATAGCATCTTGATGTTCTATCAAGAAGGAAGACCTTGGGTAAAATTACCTTCATTGACAAATATTGAAGTTCACATTGCTGTATATTTAGCTTTTAACTCTAGTTTTTAATTTTCTATATGAAATCAATCACGGTTGATATGGATAACACATAATTAAATGTTATAGGACACAAAATGCACATAGACATAACCTGTGATGACAACATATAAATAGTGGGGGATAGGGAAGCATGTATAGGGGCACGGTCTTTTTATACCATTGAAAGAAAGTTGCTATCTATTCAAACTATGTTGCTATAAATTTAGAATGTTAAATTTAATCTTCACAGTAACCATAAGTGAAATGGTTAGCCTTCTGTATTTGACTTCTACAATTATAGACTCCAATCAACTTTGGATTAAAAGCATTTAAAAACAATTATCTACACTGTACATGAACGTACTCTTCTTGCTGCCATTGGTCTGTTAACAATACAGGGTAATAACTATATACTGAGCATTTATAGTGTACTAGATATTACAAATAATCCAGAGAAGATTGAAGCATACAGGAATATATGCCTATGTTATAGTCAAATACTATAACTTTTTATATAAGGGACTTGAACATATGAACATTTTATCTGCGGGAAGTACTGGCATCAAAAACTTGCATGTCCCAAGGTGCAAATCTATCTTCAAACACATACATGTACAGACAAGGAAATGAGATAATAATCCAGATTGGTTTATATAAAAAAAAAACCACTTAAACACAGAGTATGGCAGTAACGCAGGAAATGAGGGACAATCAAAGCATGATACATAGGAAACAAAAATGTCAAAACTGTGTCCATCCTTCTCAATTACGAAATTCAGTATAAATCAAATGCTGTACTCAAAGGGAATAGCTTAGCAAATGGAAAAAATGACACAAGTATTTGCTCCTAGATATAAAGACAATGGAAGTTGAAAGCAAAAGGATAGGATTCATTGCAAATACTAACCAGACAAGAACTAGAGTAGATGTTACTATCAGACAAAATAGACTGTAAGCCAATAACTCTTGTAAAAGATAAAAGAAATTACCTACTGAGAAGAGTCAATTCATCAAATTATGTAATAATTATAAATTTACATGAAATAAAAAAACAGATCACCCAAGCTCACAAGGAAAGCATTACTGGAATTGAAGGGAGAACGTTTTACACTGCTAGCTGCAGATTTCAGTACATCATCTTGAATAATGGCTAGAGCATCTAGCTAAGAAATGAATAAGGAAAACGATATTAAACAACAATATAAACCAAATAGAACAGACATATATAGAACACAACAAACCTAAAAAGTCAAGTACACATTCTTTTCAAGAATACATGAGACATTTCCCAGAAAAACCATATGCTAGGCCTCAAAACAAGTCTCAGTAAACTAAAAAAAAAATCCAAAATCTTCAAAGTAACTCTTCTAGCTGCAACAGAATGAAGTCAGAAACCAATAATGGAGAAAAACAAGAGAATTCACAGATCTGTGAAAGTGAAACAACAAAGTCATAAGCAACAAGTCAAAGACAAAATCATAAAGGAAAACAGACAATATCTTGAGGTGAATGAAAATGAAAATACAGTATGAAACCTAGGAGATGTGATGTGGTGGTGGACCACTGATTGTTGTAGATACTGATATTAAGAATTTCCAAATCAAGAACAAAACTTTATACTGTGAGGAATTAGAAAATAGTGTTTAGAGCAGATATGCAATAGAGAATATAAAAAACCTAAACTGTTCTTGAAAATATCGAAATTATCTTGTATATATATGTGCATATGTGGTCATGTGTATTATGTGCATATGCATGTGTGGAAGCCAAAGGTCAATGCTGGGTGTTCTCCTCAATCACTGCCTTTTCCCCCTTAATTTTAATTCTATTTTTACTAATTGATTGATTTTGTACGTGTGTGTGTGTGTGTGTGTGTGTGTGTGTGTGTGTGTGTGTGTGTGTTCATACTCATGTGGAGGTCCAAGGATAATTTAGGGGAGTTGATTCTCTCCTTCTACCATGTGAGTTAAGGAATTCAAAGTCAAGTCTTTAGGTCTGGTGGCAAGCACCTTTACCTGCCGAGCCATCTCACTTGCCTTCTACCTTATTAAAAAATTATAATTATTTTAACATTTATTTTATTATTCTGAGAATTTCATACGAGTACTGAATTTACATCATTTCTACCTTACCCTCTCCTCTTCCAACTTCTACACTGTTCCCCTCCCACTCAAAATTCATGACCTCTTTGATCAATATTGTTACATATAAGTACACACATACATGTAAAAACATGCACATGTGTATATATAAATACAACCAGCTGAGCTCATTTAGTGTTTTGTGTGTGTGTGTGTGTGTGTGTGTGTGTGTGTTTAGGGCTGAATACTAGATATTGGATAACTTATTGGTGGCTCGTCCCTTCAGAACCCTGACTCTCTCTTTCTCTTAGCAGCCACTGCATGTAGTTCTTCATCTAGGAGCAGAACCTGGTGTGCCTTCCCCGACCCATGATGGAATGTCAACTGTCATTTTCTCACTGGCCTAGAATTTAACAAATAGTCTAGGCTGGCATGTCAGCAAGCCCCAGGGATCCTCCTGTCTTTGCCTCCCAGGGCTGGGTTTAAGACTGCCTAGGGCACACCTATCTTTTGTGTGTGCTAAGAATGAAAGCCTCTGTCCACATGCTTGCATAATAAGCACTTTACCAATTAAACTATCTCTTCAGCTAGAAAATTATCTTTAGATAGACTGGCCAAGCAAAAAGAGAAGACATAAATGACTAAACTTGGAGATGAAAGTGTGATTCTTTAGAGAAATAATATTGCAGAGGAATACTAGAAGTGATTATGTGCCAATAATCCAGATAATAGAACAGACGCTGCCTAGGAACAAATAAATGGCTTGAGTTTACCCAGAAGATGTAGACATTCTCAGCAGACCTGTAACAAGTAGAAATTGAACTAATAACCAAAACCTCATCAACAAGACAAGTACAGAAACAGACGACTTCACTGGTGAATTCTATAAAACATTTAAAGCAGAACTGGGCTGGGGTATTGCTTAGTAGACTCCTTGGCTAGTATGTGAGAGGCCTTAGGCTTAGTCCCCAGTGTGGGAAAAAATAAGCAAAAATTCTCCAAATGATTATAAAACAGAAGATGAAGGAACACTTCCTTCCCCATTCTATAAGGCCAGTATTACCAATACCAAAGTCTGAGAAAGGCACCTAAAAAGAAATTCACATACAAATATCCTTTAGTAATGTCTCAATATAGATGCAGACTTATGAAAAATTATCAGCAAATCAGTTTCAACAGATTATTAACAAGATTTTATGCCACAACTAAGAAGGATTTATCTGAGAAATGTTAGAGTTGTTCAATGTAAGAAAAGAAATATATCACATTAATTCAATGATGACAATACCACATAATTATCTCAAATGGTGTCAAACAGCATTTAACAAAATCTAACACCCATTCATGATAAAAGCACTTAGCAAACTAGGACTAGATGGGAACTTGCTTGAGATGAAATTGATAATTTATATAAAAAAAGAAAAAGTCAATATAAAATCCTTATTTAATGGAGAAATAAGAAAGCCTTCTTCCTTATTTATGGCTGTACCATCTTGAAGATATTTGGTCTCACATGAAAAAACATTTCCCTGTGATCTTGCACAAGATAAGGTTGCTCATTTTCCTCATTGCTACTCAACACTGTACTTTAAGAAAATGGGAAAGAGAGATGGGAGGAGTGAAAGAGAAAGAGAGGGCTGATAAGGTAAAGGCACTTGCTACCAAGCCTGATGACCTCAGTTCAGTCCTTGAGACCTACATGGTAGAAGGAGATACCTACTTCTAGAAGTTGTTGCCATAGGTCTACATATGAACAGTGTTACACACACATGCCCCATTTACCACCCCCTTGAGTAAATAAATATAACACAAAACTTAAAGATTAAAATAAATAAAAAGAAGAGATGGATGACCTCAAGTTGGAAAGGGACAGTAAGATTACCCTTATCTGGGAGCTGGTTTAGAACACTGGCTACTGTTCCAGCACCCTTAGGGCAGCTTGCAACCATCTGTAACTCCAGTTCCAGGGAAATCAATGGCCTCTTCTGGCCTCTACAAACACTGCATTCATGTGGTGCACAGAATTACATGCTGGCAAAAATACCCATCCATACACATAAAAATAAATAATTCTTTAAAACATTTCAAATGTCAACATTCGGTTTCAAGTTAGCTTCACTACATAAAATTCAAAATCTTTGAAACAACAACAACAACAAAATTACCCTTACTTACAGATTATATAATGCTATGTATAGTAAATCTGTCAGAATCAAGAGAAAAGTAATTACAGCTAATAAAGTAATTTAGCAAGTTGGCAGGAAATAGGATGAACACACACAAAAAAACTTGTCTTGGGGATTCACATCCAGAACCCATGAAGACTTCAAAAAATTAGAAACTCCAAATTAATTAACCAGAATCAATTATTGGGCAAATGAAGTGCACATTAATTCCCAAAACCAGTAAAAATGGGCAATAAATATATGAAAATATATTCAACATCTTTACCTATCAGAGAATACAAATAAATTACACACTGAGATTCCATTTCACCCCACTCAAAACAGCTATCGTTAGGAAAACAGACAACAAATGTTTATGGAAATGGGAGGCAGGAACCCTTCTTTGGTGGACTATAATACAGCCAGTGTGGAACTCACTGAGGATGTTCCTAAAATAGAACTATTTTATGACCTAGCTATAAAAATTCTGGGCATATATCTAAAGGAATCTAACTCAGCATGCAAGAGATACCTGTACACCCATGTTTATGTACAGAACTGTATCATCTACAACTGTATCACACACACACACACACACACACACACACACACACACAGAGAGAGAGAGAGAGAGAGAGAGAGAGACATCATACATATACACAAAAATGCCAACATTTCATATCATGTAACAATAAATAAAAACCATACCAAAAAACTGTAGAACAGTTTACTGACACATCATATCTTTGAAGTGATTGACTGACTGTCCGTTTGGGTCCTAATTCAGATTGGTGTCCTTACATGAAGAGGAATCTTGGACACACAGGTATGGATGTATACACATAGTGGAAACAGTATAAACACAATGAGAAGACCATCCATAAACCAAGGAGGGAGGCCTCAGAAAAACCTAACCTACCCCACAGCTTTTTGTCTCCAGACTGTGTGGAAACAAATGTCTGCTGATCTAGCCACAGAGTGTATGGTATTTCATTATTTCAAACCTTGCAAAGTAACACTATTGCTTACTTCTGATAGGAGTTCTCAGTTCCTTCAATTGAGACAAAATGTGGGTACCTGAGACTTTAACAGTGACTCATCACTTTTCTACTTTCAATTTACATCACCATCTAGATTGAATCATTATATTTTCAAAATTATGTCTCATTTATTTTCTTGTTCTTATTTTTATAATTACTACTATATGTTCCTGGCCTTCATCACCATCACTTTCTGGCTTCTTTACCTCCAGAATGGTTTTCTTTACATCTGTTTTCCATATAGACACCACAGTAGAGTCTAAAAATGAAAACAAAACCATGCCGTTCTTTCTGTTTATTATCACAGAGATCTGCCTGGCTCTGCCTCCTGAGTGCTGGGATTAAAGGCATGTGCCACCACTGCCCAGCTATTTTTACTTTTCTTAAAGAAATAGTAAAACTGGGAAAACAGAAACTAATGCAATATCAATATACTTATCAACCAGAATTATGTATTTTCAGACTTGTTTTTGTCATAGTTGCAAAAGTATTTTAATGTTTTAAATTTACTTTTGCTGTGGAAAATTTTCAAACATACTAAGACTGGCCTACAGGACATCTTGATCACTAGTTGATTTAGGAAGGCTCAGGTAGGTAGGCAGGGCCGTATAAGAAAGGTAATGATTGATAGCAAGGAAGTGAGCTAGTAAGCAGCATTCCTTCCTTGTTTTGTTTTGTTTTGTTTTTTTTCGAGACAGGGTTTCTCCATGTAGTTTTGGTGCCTGTCCTGGATCTTGCTCTGTAGACTAGGCTAGCCTTGAACTCACAGAGATTCTCCTGGGTCTGCCTCCCGAGTGCTGGGATTAAAGGCGTATGCCACCACTGCCCAGCTGTGCATTTTCTTGATTGATCCTTACATCTTGCTTCTCATCAAGGCAGCAGCTGGCAGCATCTCCTGACTCAGCCTTCTACTTCCCAGAATTCCCCTCTCTGCTTATTCCACCTACACTATATTTCCTGCCTGGCTACTGGCCAATCAGCATTTTATTTATCAATCAATCAGAGCAACACATTCACAGCATACAGAAAGACATCCCCAGCAGGAGGGCCTTGATCACTTTAGGCAGTGCCATCTCTAAGCACCCGGTAGTCCTGGGTGATTTAAGAAGCCAGGCTGACCAAGTCAGTAAGTAGCATTTCTCTATGGCTCCTGCACCAGTTCTTGCCCCAACTACTCCAGATGCTAGACTACAAATTATAAAATAAAATAAACCCTTTCCTACCCAACTTGCTTTTGGTCATGGTATTTTATTAAAACAATAGAAACCCTAATACAGGGAATAAAGTATTTCCCATACAAGTGTGAAGATCCAATTTCAAATTCTGAGAACCAAGTAAAGCAGGTATCTGTAATCCCAGTGCTCCTATGGTGATATGGGAGGCAGAAACAGGAGACTCTTGGGTGTACATAGTGACAAACAATGAAGAGATTCTGTCTCAAGGTGGAAGCTGAGGACTGACACTCCAAGTTCTGCTGAGTTCCACATGCCAAAGCACATAAGCATTTGTACACACACCCATGAGTGCGTGCATGTGCACGCTTGTACACACACACACACACACACACACACACACACACACACACACACAGAGAGAGAGAGAGAGAGAGAGAGACATCATACATATACACAAAAATGCCAACATTTCATATCATGTAACAATAAATAAAAACCATACCAAAAAACTGTAGAACAGTTTACTGACACATCATATTTAAGAAGATAATATGGAACAAAATGACAGTCTCACTTTTGTCTGGGTGTAGGACTACTAAAATAAAATTCACACCAAAGGACAAGATGGAGATAAAGAGCTAAAATGTTAGACCCATAGAGATGATCCCTTGGTTTAAGATTCCACTTGAAGCAAATAATTCTAATGACATTCTACTAGTACTAAATTATATTATGAAATATCAGAAATGTCAGAACCAACCCTAAACTCAAAACAGTTGATCTAATAGCAAAGAAAGGAAATAAGACTTGCTTAGAATACTGTATTTGAATACAGAATACTGTAAAATAAAACAAAACAAAACAAACAAGAAAACAAACAAAAACTAAAGACTTGCTTAGATTTACCTATTCTGTCCATTTAAATTAAACCTACTTAACCACTCTCATGCTAACTAAAAAACTCATATTTGCTGCTACCAAAGGAACAAACTTATAAATATTTTCCTGGTTACTTTTACGCTTAAAGATCATTACCTCATTTATTGATACAAATGATCTTTACCTAGTAGTGCTATTGGATAGTAGGAAAAATTAAAAGGGAAAGACAAAAATTTATTAAGACAAAAATGCTGATGAAAGTCACTCTTAAGGTAGAGAAAAACTAGTTGTGTTTTGTACTGACACTGGTTACAAATAAGAGTGTATACAAGAGCATCTCCAAATGGATGGGAGGATGCATTCTGCTAAGTGTGCTAAATGAGAGACAGGATCTTTTGTTAATAAGGAACATATTTTGTGGGCTTTTCTAGAACTGTAGTTTATAACAGATATTCAGCAAATATTGTTGGGTAGTAATAAAATAATGTGACATTTGGATTTTTCTAGCGAGAGGAATAATACTATATAGATTCATGTGGCAAAACTGCCCCATTTGAATACATTTTTTTTTCCTTTCAGGAGTTGCTGATTCTTGGAACATCACTCATAAAATGAGTTTAAAACATACTAGGTATATAGGTGTATAAATATTTCTTTTAGTTGAAGAAGCAGTTAGTTCACTGTTAGCAGCAGATAGGATCACAAGCATACACTCATCACATGGCCACGGTCATAAGACTCTGATGAGATTGTGACCACTTCCCTTGCACCCACACTTGTCTTACTTCCTGAAGGTATCAACCTTAACCTTCCTTTCTGCTTGTCAGTGTTTTCTGTTTTGTGTCTGGGGTTAATCTATTCCTTCTAGCCAACAGCATCTCTATATTAATGGTGGATTTCCCTTTAAAGCATATCTTACCATTTTAATACTTGGTAGCTGTTCAGATAAGATAAATTTCAAGAACAATGGATTAAATATACAATTATATACATTTGTGGGGTGCAATGAAATGCTTAAATATATGTATACAGTGTATAATGACGAGATCAGGGTAACTGGAAGGTCTATCACCTCATAAACTTAGCATTTGTGTTTGGATCCATTTGTAATCTTGTCTAGGTATTATAAAGTACACAATTAAATGTCAATTATGGTTAACCTAATGTATTATAGAGCACTACAAGTAATTCCTGTTAATTGTACGCTGATACCTTATAAGCATTTTATCTGGCAGCCATTATTATAGTTGCATGCACTTTTCAGATATTACCAAACAATACATTTCACGATAATTTAAACGAATATGAAACACTTTATCTTTTGCTAGTAGGAGCTATAACAGAGTACTGGAGAATAAAATCAAATACTAGTATGTATGCAACAGAGTTACCCAAACTCTTGTAAGGAATAATAACTAAAACAGCAACATACGGTGGAAGATACTTGGTGTGTGCTTGCTTCCTTTAATTTGTGAAGAATGTGGCTGAGGCACAGGAACCCTGCAAATGATAAAAAATAAGAGAACCACAAATTGTAAAAGAAAAGATTTAGATGGGAAAAAACCTAATTGCGTTTATTCATAATTTATTTTAATTCAATACGTTTCTTTTTTTGAATTTATTTTATTTTATTTTACAATATAATTCAACTTTACATATCAGCCATAGATTCCCCCTTTCTCCCCCGTCCCGCCCCGCACCCCCCCATTTCCATCTCCTCCAGGGCAAAGACTCCACTGAGGATTGAGATCAACCTGGTGGACTCTCAATATGTTTCTTAAAGTAATCCAAATATACATATAATCACCAAAAAATCCATACATAATATAGTTTAAAACACTGCAATGGAGTTAAATTTTATTATAAAAGAGAACATTTAACTTCACAATATAGCAACTAAAGATGGATACACTTTTATTCTCTTATCATGGGAATTTCAAAATGAGTTCTCATATTTTCAACAGTTCTGTAAAACAACCTTTTGCATTCTACAACTTAACTTTAGTTACTTCCATACGACTTGAGAGCTGCATTTATTTTCTTCATCAATGAACAATTCTATGCCTCTTTTCTTCTGCTCGATTAACTCTTATTTGTCCTTCAAATTTTAACTCAGTTATTATTTCCTATAGAATCCTACCCTGATTTTTAGTCAGAGCTAATTGCTCCTTTTATATGCTGAAATAGTATCATAACAATCAGAATAAAACAGTGTTGCCAGATGCTGTCCTCTGTGCATGGCCATTGCCCTCCTAAACTATCAGCAGCTGGGATTACTGAAGATAGCACAAGATTGGGCTCATTGATGTTCCTACATGAAGGGAGGGGGCTGAAGAGTTCTTATCCCTCCCTCAAATTCTATAAGCAGTTAATAATTGCTAGAAAAGGGGGGAGTTTCTTCAGTGGTATAGCTGCTGATAAATTCCCCATGTTCCAGTAAATGACCCCTTATCTATGATCCTGTAAATAATCCCAATTAAACTCATTGATGCAACAAGATAGGCCTGGGAAGAATCATGAATTTGGGATAGGTGTTTGTTTATCTTCCAAGAAAAAGTTCACCCAACACTTGGCACCTTAATCCAGGACACAACAGAATTACAAATGAGGAGGAGAAGTACCATTGCCCCTGTTGTGGGCTATGAGACATGCAACTGAAGCTAAGCCATCTGAGGGCGAAGTGTCTATGTGGAGAATCCTGGTCCGGTTGTCCTTCCCAGTGTGGTACTGAAGGTATGCCTTCTGCTTTAGTAGCTCTTGCATTGTCCCTGCTATGGGTGAAATGACACGCAACTAAGGCTGCTATATTTGAAGGTGGGGTGCCCCTGGAGAATTCCAGAGTGACTGTTTTCCTGTATGTGGTATGGAATGCAAGACTCCTTGATGGATGGCATCTATCATGTGAGTATGGAGAGGTCCTTCAAATGGTTGAGGAAGGCTATATTATAATCCACAAAAGTAACATGTATGGGACAGAGTTTTAAGTAAGCTGTGGTATCAGTTGTGTGGCCTTTGCTCTGGACAATAAGACAAGTGACTGAGTTCGAGTTTTCTTCCCAGAATGACTACCAATGAAATGAAGGAAATACAACAAGAAAACCATGTGGATGCTATCCTCTGTAGCACCCACTGAATTAGCAGGGAAAAAAAGACAGAAGGAGAAAGGGGGGAGTTGAATAGGATAGAGGAGTTGGCTTGCCATTTCTTTTTTTTTTTTTTTTTTTTTTTGGTTTTTCGAGACAGGGTTTCTCTGTGTAGCTTTGCGCCTTTCCTGGAACTCACTTGGTAGCCCAGGCTGGCCTTGAACTCACAAAGATCCGCCTGGCTCTGCCTCCCGAGTGCTGGGACTAAAGGCGTGTGCCACCACCGCCCGGCTGGCTTGCCATTTCTTATTGGGGCATAAAGAAAAGAATACAAATCACACCTGTGCTAAATAACCTCTCGTGATACCCAAACTTGGATCCATGAGAAGAACTGGACAATGAGGAGGGACAAAATGAGACAGAAGTGATGCAAGATACCCCTCAGGTCTGACTTTTAATGCAGAGGAAGGGAAAACATGCAGAATACAGAGGAGGCCTTAATAATGACCCAAAAGTGAACTACTATCATCAGGTAATAGCCTGACTTTGAACTATGCTTCTTTCTATAGGTCAAAGGCTACATAATGAGGGAAATAATTCCCTGATCGACTGACTTATAAGAGCCCTTAGAGACACTTGATTATTTCTGGTTGAGGTTCCCATGAGCATCAGGGACAGGAAGACAATAGAAGGATCAGCATTAATGACAAAAATGAGCATATACAGTAGTATTTGATGCTAAGTTCACTGAGGCAGATAGGATTGTGCTCACAGAACAGCTAAGGAAGGGGCTGATTCAACAGGCACCTTGAGACTAGTATGGTGGCTTTGCTGAACCCCATGGTGGCATATGATTTTTGAGGTAAGGGAGACTGAACGACTTAGATTGGCATGTACATCAGGTTTGTAAAGTGCTAAAGCATTTAAGAGGACTTAAGAAAAGGCAAAAGCAGACTAAAGTGCTTGCCTGGGTCACTCAAAAGTAAATGTGGTAAGATGTGTGCCAAGCCAGAGTTTCTAAGGAAAAAACATGACAGAAAGCCAAATTAAATTCTTGTGAGCCCTGAAGTTTTTAAGCCTGAATAAACATTAATGAAGGTATAGTGATAGAGAAGTACAGGTGAGCGAGACCATGCTTGTCTCAGGAGTGCAGTTAGCCCCAGAATAACACATTTCTCTTCTACAAGAAAGGATACTGGGAGTGAAAATTGTTTGTCCAGCTCAAGGACCTCTCAGAAGCCAGGTGTGGCCAACAGAAAAGGCATCAGCCAGCTGTAGCTTGGCCCTAGAGATTGCCAGATACAAGGAGCCTGTGAGGGAACAGCAGGTGAGAGCACAGTCTTGACCCTGGCCAGTCAGAGCAAAGAAAGCCAGCCCCGGACTACTGCTAGAGGTGGGGATATGCAAAGCATCCCTGTGGCAGCACCCCAAGATGAGGTAGTGGGATGGCTCACTGAGAATGACCATGGATTACGGAGGACAGATGAAGGTAGTACCTCCCATCAATGCCATAGTACTCAACACTGATCTTTTAGGAAACAATTGATGTATGTTATGGGATCTTTTCCTGCTAGATTGGCCTTGCTAATACTTTCTTTAGTTTTGCCTTAATTTCTCACTTCTGAGATCAACTGGTCCTTGCTTGGAATGGTGGGTGGTGGGCCTTCAGAGACCTTGCTCTCACTTCGCAGGACAATTTTGTGTCTTAGATGATATAATGATAACTACTGAGAGTTTTGTAGATTTAGAAAAGCATTCTGAAAGACATTAAAGCACACCCGAAGGAGGAAGGATAGAAGATCAGTTCACAAAGGGCACAGACTGCATGACCACGGAATTCATGGGATTTTTGCGGTTTGATAAGGTTCAGATGACACACAACAAGGTGAATGAGAAAAGAAATTCTCTAATATCAATGCCTATAAAAGTTAACATGACAGTTTTAGAGTGTGAACAGAGGTGCCCTGAATGGGTAGGAAAAGATGCTCCCAGAAGCCATATAGTTATTAGAGTAAAATTCTATTGCCTGGGATGGATTATTTCCCTTTGAGTTGTTATCCAGGCTTCTGAGGCTTCTCAAACAATATAGGCTACTAACATTGCTGTTGACTGTCCACCAGAGCTAGGTTTTAACACTTCATGGATGAGGACACCACATGTTTTGATTGTAGGACATGAAGAAATGAAGCTGGAAGTGAGCTGGAAGCTTTTCATCTGTTGGCTAGTTTTCATAGTGTTAGGAGGTGCTATCCAGGCTGTTGGGGAGGAAATGTCATCAACATTCCTAAATAGCTGTGGGCTCTGCATATTATATCACCAACATGTCAGGCAAGATATGCCCACTGCTGCAATAATGGCATGACTATTATGGGAGCAACCAACAATTTTCTGATTAGCTTTAAGGCCCACTCCAAACATGAGAATTTGAATCTGGTATTCTAGACACAGTCAAAAACCCATGGCTGAGGAGATCATAGGCCCTAATAGCGAAGCTGCAGTTATTATTTTGCTCAATAGGTATGCTGTATCTGTTAAGCTGCCTTCTAAACATTTACATTTATGCCCATAGATTATTGCTGCTATAATCGTTGGCCAGGGAAACTTATTTTTGAAGTAGCTAGCAGTTACTGCATAGACTTATATTGGTAAAGCTCTGAAAATAAGTGACTATTAAATGTTCAGCTCTAAATGGACATCTATATTATTCCTTTCATGGTTCTGAGACCAGTGAAAAAGGGGTGAAAAGAATGTAAGATAGTTATGATAGCTTTCTCCAACCTGCTGCCATATGCAAACCTGCAAGCCTAGTTCCAGTCCCAAAGCCCTAGAATCCTCTTGGTTTGCCAGCAACCTTTACTGGGTAAGTCACTTCTTCCTTTATCTTTCCCTAACCCACAGCGTCTGTAAACTTACATGTCCACTTCCAGACCTGTAGCCCTGAAACTTCTTCATTTATGAACCACCTTTGCCTAGTAAGTCACCATCCCTTCCTCCACCTGCCACTATCAACAAATACAAAAGCCTAGTTCCAGACCATGGTCCTTTAGCACTCTTTGTTCCTGATAAATCTTTGCTGGGTAAGCAGCTTCACCCTTTCTAATCATTACCTTGCCTTGTCCCCTCCCATTTTTCCTGCCTATAGCCATCTCTAAACCAACAGGCCTAGCTCCAGATAAGCGACCTTTGAACCTGCTTTCTTTGAGAACCATCTGTCTTAGGGTTTCTATTGCTGTGAAGAGACACCATGAGCATGGCAACTCTTAGAAAAGAAAGATTTAATTGGGATGGCTTATAGTTCAGAGGTTTAGTCCATTATCATCATCGCAGGAAGCAAGGCAGCATGCAAGCAGATGTGGTGCTAGAGAAGAAGCTGAGAGTTCTTACATCTTGGCTTATAGGCAATAAGAAATGCTCTGAGACACTGGGCATGGCCTGAGCATATATGAGACTTCAAAGCTTGCCCCCATACTTCCTCCAACAAGGCCATACCTACTCTAACAAAGCCACACCTCCTAATAGTGCCATTCCCTTTGGGGGCCATTTTATTTCAAACCACCAGACCATCTTTGACTGGTGGGATGCTTCTTCTCCCATCCTTCCCTCTGCCTGCTGCCATTTCTGCCATCTACAGGCCTAGTTCTAAACAAGTGGTTCTTGTTTAATTCTCTAGTTGAATTAAAGTTCATCCACCAACTTAACTGGCCTGATCTAAGGAAGGTCAAATTATCACATCAAATACAACTGAAGAGAGAAGTCCCCATGTCCAGGTCAAAATGCAAAAACAAAAACAATATGAATGACCAAGACAATATGTCTCCGATCAAACCCACTATTCCTATAAAAGTGTTCACTAACAAGAATAACCTAGATGAACTCAGGACATCAACTATAAAAGAACAACCATAAGTTTTATCATAGAATTCAAGGAATTTAAAGAAGATATGAACAAACAGTTAATGAATTCTAAGAGGATAGCAACAAATACTTGAATGAGGTCCAAGAAAATGCAAATACATGGCTGAATGAAATGGACAAAGATAACTGAGGATTTGAAAACCAAATTCAATAAAGAGATAGAAACATCAAAGAAAACATAAGCTGAAGTGAAAATGGAATTGAAAAACTCAGTATTTCTATTAAAAAACTCAGGGGAAAGCCTTACAAGTAGAATTAATCAAGCAGAAGATGGAAATCAGGATTTGAAGATAAAGTAGATCATCTAGACAAAATAAGCAAAAAATATGAAAAACTTTAAAAGCACAGGAAAGGAATATGCAGGAAATGTGAGATACCCCCACATGACCAAACCTTTGAATTATCATCCCAGTTGAGGGAGAAGAATCCCAGTTCAATGACATAGAATGGATCTTTAACAAGGTAATAGAAGGAAATCTCCTCAAACTAAGGAAGGACATACTCATACAGATACAAAAAGGACACAGAACACCAACTAGATAAGAGCTAAAACAGAAATAACTCATGGCATATCATAGTAAAAACACTAAATATACAGGACAAAGAAAAAGATATCAAAAGCTACAAGAGAAAAAGAGGCTATCAATTTGAGAGTACCAAAGTATGGCAAGAATTGGAAGGAGAGTTACCTGGGAGAAGCTAGAGAAAGGAAGGGAGCGGGGAAAGAGATGAATTCTATTTTAATTTAAAATGTATTAAAAAAGAATGTAAGATACAGAGGACTAGGTAGAGGATTGTGGAATTCTGTCCTTCAGATATGACTGGCCATTGCTCTCTTGAACTCTCAATAGATGTAATTACTGCAGAATTGCTGCACAATATTGGTTCTACTAATGTGCAGTACTGGATGGCAGGAGGTTGAAAGGGTGGCATTCATGAGGTCACAATTCTACCTGATGATGTGTAGGAACTTATCAGTTGGCTGGGAGGAGTGGGTTTTTTTCTTCAGTGTTTTAGAGACTTATAAGTAACCCCTTATTCATGTTCCTGTAAGTAGTCCTTCATTCACGTTCCTTCCTATAAGAAGCCCTAACTAAACTCATTGGTTCACATAAAAATACATAATTGATAATTTGTTTGGTCTACTGTTGGTAGATCTGAGGTGAACAGATGTTTGTTCATCTACCTGAAAATATCCATCTAACAAATGTCTGTCATAACAAACACAATACTGTACTGAAATTACAGGTTTATAAATGACTAAAATCTTTAAGATTAAGTTTTCTATGAGAACACTGACTAAGTTTAGTTTTGTAACCCCATATAGTATTTGCCAAACAGCTGTTTATAAATGAATGGATAAAAGGAGAAACATCTTATATTGAAGGTGAGGAAATCATGATTTTATAAAGAAATATTTCCATTTGATTGGCTTCTTGCAACCGTTCTGTAATGAGGAAATATTGTTTAATTTCCAAAATTAAAGGCAACAATACAGACTATTGTTATTTCCCTTGGGTGCCCCTCTCCAGAAGTGGAATGTAAGCCCCTCTTGCTGAAGACACCATGTACTTCAGACATAGGGCCCAGAGGTTCCTGAACTGAATCTGACCTGAAATCCTCCTCCCTGAGGACTGGCTTTCATGGTACCAGAAGGCCCCATGCAATCTTCCAAAGGGAGGACGCAACCAACAGTTCTATCTAGCTATGATGCCTATGAAACACAACAATGCCCAGCATGGCAGGATAACTCTAAAGGTTTAGTAATGGCTCTCTAATTGGACTTAAGACCTGCTTGCCAAGTGGAAAATCATGACTGGTACTGGAAACCTAACCAACTACCCAAGTTATTATGGAATATTAGTTGAAGATGTATTACACTTGTTTATGCTGTGGAACATTTCTTTAATGATGTAAAGATGTGTTACATTTTTATGTTCCATTTATTTAACTCTGTGAAGCTGTGTTACTTTGCCTGTCTAAAATACCTGATTGGTCTAATAAAGAGCTGAATAGCCAATAGCTAGGTAGGAGAAAGGACAGGCAGGGCTGGCCGGCAGGGAGAATAAATAGGAGGAGAAATCTGGGAGGAGAAGATCTAGGAGGGAGAGAAGGAGGAGGATTCCAGGGGCCAGCCACCCAGTTACACAGCTGGGTGTGTAAGTTCTTACCATGGAGTAAGAAGTAAAGAAAGGTATATAGGATAGAGAATGGGAAAAGCTCAGAGGCAAAAGGGAACAGGATAATTTATGTTAAGAAAAGCTGACTAGAAACAAACCAAGCTAAGACTGGGCATTCATAAGTAAGAATAAACCTCTGGGAGCTGGGTGGTGGGCCCTGAAAGAGCAACGAGTATGAAAAAACCAACTACACCAGGGCCACTGAAGTCATGGGTCTTGGAGGAGAACCTACAATCACCATTTTGCTAAACCAACATAATCCCTAACTGAAGTCTAAATATTTGTGCTTATACCCATATATCATCAAGGAAACTTCTCTTTGGAACAGATGGAAACTATTATAGAAAACCACAACCAATAAAAATGTGCATTAGGAACCCAGTCCTAATGAATAGATCTACAAAACTCTCCTGCACCCAAGTCTCATGAATCATTGAAGAAGAAGGGTTGGAAAGATTATCAGAGCCAGGGGATCAAAGAGTTTTCTGTGAGATTATATCTCCTAGTAATGTCAGGAGCTACACTCATAAAGTCTCATCATCATAATTGCTTACATGTGAGAAGAACAAGGATAACAATAATCATGCTAAAGTGGACAAGGGAAAGTCCATAAGACCTTAACCCTACACAAAGAACTATAGGCAACTAAAGAACGCTGAGAGTGGAAGAAATGGATTATCCAATACCAAATGTTCAGCCTTGAAAACAAACATATATGTAAACATTATACACACTGAGAAGGTTGTATTTATGTATTTAGGAATATATGTATATATACACATACATATATATATATATATATATATGTAACAACAATTAATGAAAAGAGGCCTTGAATTTGAAAGAGAGCAAAAAGGAGTATATGGAAGGATTTGAAGAAAAGAAAGAAAAGGGGGAAATGATGTAATTATATCATAACTTCAAAAAGTAAAATAATTAAAAACTAAAAATAA
This sequence comes from Peromyscus nudipes, assembly GCA_902168325.1. Classification (NCBI taxonomy): domain Eukaryota; kingdom Metazoa; phylum Chordata; class Mammalia; order Rodentia; family Cricetidae; genus Peromyscus; species Peromyscus nudipes. The sequence continues at coordinate 336 of CABHPH010129019.1, read as the reverse complement.
TTAAAAGATACAGAAATGTTATAAATGCTACATTATATTGCTCAATTTATTTTATTAATATATTTCCTTTATCTCATTATGTACTTAATTCTTATAACTAGTTATTAAGGAACTACAAAGGAGCATTCATGAATGATGAAAGCAAGATTTGTTTATAAAATTTTACTAAGAGACCCAGGCCCTGGGACAAAGCCAGTCCCTGGGAACCCTTACCCCTCTCTACCCCAGTTGCTGGCCAGCAGGGAAAACTCTTGCGACCAGGCTCCCCCACCAAAACCCCCCATCGGACCCCACATTCTACAAGACTCATGCCCTACCCCAATACCCATCTGCCTG
>CABHPH010129018.1:13360-27648 GCA_902168325.1 Peromyscus nudipes | reverse complement strand
AGTAGTGTTGCAGCTTCTGAGCATTTGCTGGGCGGGACCCTCGCCTTCAAGGTTTGGCGATTCCCAGGACTTCTTTCCGTGTTCTGAAGTCTCTCATCCCTTTTGCTCCACCTTTGGCAGCCTGTGGTGTTTGATGTAGCTAGAGTTTTCCTGCCGTGCCCACAGTCAGGACAAATCTCCGCCACCCGCCAGTCTCCAGCTCCCAAGTCCCGCCAGTCTCCGAGCCCACTTATAAAATAAACACACAGACGCTTACATTATTTAAACTGCTTGGCCATTAGCTCAGGCCTATCATTGTCTAGCTCTTACTCTTATATTTAGCCCATTTCTAATAATCTCTACTTTGCCACGTGGCTCGTGGGTTACCGGTACCTTACATCTTCCTTCTCCTGGCCGCGGCTCCAGCCAGTCTCTCCTCTCCCTTCCTGTTCCCTCAATTCTCCTCTCTGTTAGTCCCGCCTATACTTCCTGTCTGGCTACTGGCCAATCAGCGCTTTATTGATACAGAGTGATATCCACAGCAGTTTGACTCTGTGTTCTCTTGCCTTCCATTCTTCGTCTTTTCGATGACTTTTACACCCCTCGTATCCTGCCCTTGACTGCCATCTGAAACTCTTCAGCTATCTTCATGCCTCTACCGCTTTTGATTCGTGGCAGCGGCTGCCAGCACCTCTGTTGCTTCTGCTTCTGCTGCTCTGCTAAGCCCTGTTGCCAGCTACACTGGTCTGCTTAAGATAAAAATCACAAATCGGGATCAAAGACCATCTGGAAAATGCCTTTTATTGGCATCACCAGGGAATAGCACAGGAGGGGGTTTCCAGCTAAGGTTCAAAAGGAGCTGAGGAACTACTTCTGCAGCCAGTAAGGGGTGTGCCATGTTTGTGGCTTGCGAGTGAAAGGCTGTATTTGAAGCAATCACAGCACGATTCCACCAGCCACTGACCCCACAGAAGGATCGATCACAGGCATGTATTAGACCCAGGCTTGCATTGGAGTCATGTCTTCCAAAGCACGTAAAAGATGTCTAGAGCAATGAAGACAGGAACTGTACCGTCTGGAGCAGGGGTTTAGGTCTCAGCATTAATGGTTAATTTAACTGAAACGAAATCCCTTCAGAGTGGTAGCGGGTTATTTAACACACCAAGGTTGTCTTGAAAGCATTGTCATTATTTGCCAAGTAGCTGTTGGGCTGGCAGATCCATACTTGAAACAACCGGGCATGGGAAGACATGCGATAACTGCTACTCAAACAGTTACCATCTTGTTCTTAATAATTCAAATTATTTGTAGGAAAAAATAACCATCTAAACTCACTGAATATACACCAAAGAATTAGCATGCCATTAACATTCTTTTGTAAAGTTTCTTTTCTTTCTTTCTTTTTTTGAAGTTGCATTTATTTATTTTTTCATTTTTATTTTTTTTATTTGTTTTTTTGAGACAAAGTTTCTCTGTGTAGCTCTGGCTGTCCTGGAACTTGCTCTTCTGAACAGGCTGGACTTGAACTCAGAGATCTGAGATCCACCTGTCTCTGCCTCCAGGTTGCTGGGATTAAAAACATGTGCCATCACAGCCCAACTGCCATGAACATTCTTAGTGTTGAACAGAGTTTCATTTTTCCTGTGTGTTTGTGTGTGTGTGTGTGTGTGTGTGTGTGTGTGTGTGTGTGTGTGTAGGTCAGAGGTCAACATTGGGTGTGTTCCTTTCTCACTGACTATCTTAATTTTGAGATAGGATCTCTCACTGAACCTAGAGCTCCTTGATTGCCTAGACTGATTACTAGCCAGCCCCAGGGATCCTCTGGTTTCCATCTCCCAGTGCTGGGATTACGAGCATGTGCCATTGTGCCTGTTATTTTTTTTTTTCTTGAGTACTTCGGAACAAACTAAGGCCCTCACACATGCTTGGCAAGCATGTTAATGACTAAGCCATGTCCACATCCCCTAGTTTTTCATTCTTAAAATGTTTATACCTTATTTTATTCTGTAACAAATGAACTGGGAAGGACTGAGCCCCTCTCAGTCTTAGTAAAAACCTTTAAAACATGTTTTTGTAGTATTTCTTATGCTTGAGAATACAGCTTTATTGATTACTGCACTTTAATATAGTTAAAAGTATAACTAGAATTTTTTTCTTAGCAAATAACTATAGAAATGACAGAGAGAAAGGAAGTTTTCCTCTCCATTTTTCCTCTCTATCTGTACCTTTTCTAAGGCTAATTGCTATCAACAATTTTCTATACCTTTGCCATATAACACATAGTATTTTTATACATTGTTCTGCAAATTACCTCTCACTTAATCCATAACATGCTTACTTTATATCAGTGCATTCTAATATAGTTTATTATTTTAATTCTCTGTATATATTTTCATAACATAAATCATTTAAATTAATTTTATGGTTATCAAGAGATAAACTTGTAGGCTTGACTGGTCTTTATGGTGCATCATACACCCTTTCTGACTTTGTTTGTAATAAATGCACACTGGCATATTTCACAATTTTGTAGAACTTGCTGATTTGTCTCTCAGGGTACACTTCCATTTGTAGTTAATCAGTACACCCATTCCCACTCTTAAACAAGCTACTCTGTTTCTCAATTTAATTAAAATATTTTTTAATTATGAAAATTACAGGAACTTCTTTTTATTCCTGCATGTGTTAAATTTAACAAAGACTATCTTAGCTGGGAGGTCCCTAAAGAAAAAAAAATTCTATATTAAGAACTTGACCTTTTCTTCTCTTCCATTTTTCTACTCTTTTATTTGTGAAATATTTATACTACTTGTGGGATATATGGTAGATAAATATATCTTTTTACATCTATGTGTCATGTCATGAATATCTTTATAATTTTAGTTTATAATGTTTTGTACTACACTGTGGTACTAATTTTATCTTGAATATTATTTGTTCTTAGGCTCACTCTGCAGAAATTTTAAATTAGCAATCATTTTCATTTCAAAGAATATAAGTGAAGTCCCTTCTTTGTCTCGTTTGCTTGTTTTCTACCCCTTCATCCTTTCTTCCTCTGACCAGAGAATACAAGGTGTTAATGTGTTTAACTTTTCTTGTGCCTCCTTTTCAGCTGCGGCCAATTGTTCTCTTGTTTAGCAATCGGTTCCATGGAAGTTCTGTAACATTTATCATATAAATTGTTTTATCCTTTACTTTACATTTTTGGTTGTCGTTATTTGTTTGCTGAAGCAGAGATTCATACTCTAGTACAGTCTGTACTTAAATGCATGGCACATCTGTCATAACCTTGTGAGTGCTGGGATAAACAGTCATGCACTATTATAGCCAGCTGAATTTCCTCATCTACAAATTTCAGTAAACAAAATCACAGCCACAGGCAATCATCAGTTTACACTCAAGTAGGACCATAAATGTGGTCATTTACGCTGACAACATACAACCCAACCTTAGTAGTCAATGGAAGTTTGCTTTTTACATGTATAAATCTGGTTCACTTTATCAGGTAAACAAAATATTTCAGCCTGCTGGTACAAAATGCACTCATATCCAACAATTTACCTGAAGTAGATGTAATATGGAGAGGTAGCAAGTGATCAAAGTTATTGCTGTCCCATCACAATGACACAGTCTTTTGTAATAGGTCATTGTTGACTATAATCACATATTGTAAAATTGGTCTTTGGAATGTATTCCTGCAGCTTAACTCAATTAAAATTGTTTTTTGTTAATTATTAATTTATTTATTTATTGCTGGTGATCAAACACTGGTTCTGGCTGGTGTAATTGCTATACACTGGTGTCTTTGGCCTTTTCCAATATAGGCAACAATTTGAGCTTGAGTTCTCCCTGAAGATTTTCCATATCCATAGAGAGTCTTTGGTTAATTTATCAGCTTAGATGAATATTTCAAACATTTTGTACTTATGTATGGCTTCAACTTACATAACTGCAAAGTATTTACTATGTTAAAGCATGAAATATGTTTATATTTTACTATGTGCATATGCTTTTGTTGCATATTACCTTAATTAAAAAAAAACTCCTTAGCCATTGCCTTCCATGTCAGGTTTGACTTTCTATTAAATTTTTTGTTAGGTTTTCAGTTTTGCAGGAGCAAGAGTTGACTGAGGCAGGTTGCCATCATTTGTAGGCTGTCTTTAAATTCACTCAATAGGGAGTGTTAGTCTTGATTTTCTGATTCTCCTGAGTCTATATCCCTAGTGCTGGGATTACAGGCATACACTACCACAGAGGACTCCTGTTGTCTCTCAAATATTAAAAGTCATTCTTACCAACAAATAAACTATGTACCCCATCATTTAATTCTGTTGTGATATAAGCATAATGGTGCATGGGAATATCCCTTGATTGGACATGATTATTTTTAAGGTAGCTTATATACTGAATTGACCTTTAAGGGAATTAATTTCACTGTTGGCACATACTGGATCTGTGTGTTCAGCTAGACCCTTTAAGGCTTTCTTCACATGAATTGCTGTCAAGGTAGATCTCTGTAAGGCTCTTTCTGGCTCCTGTGTCTCTTTCATGACAGTCCATAGGGAACTGAGATTCAATAGTAAACTTTTCAAATCTAATAGACATGTGGGGAGCAGGGAGGGGTTAATTTGTTAATCTGCTATGACTTTGTTTACCCCATTATACAACTAGTTATGTTTTTCCTTTTCTCTTTGTAGTTCTCAGAGATCACCATTAGTAACTCGTTAATATCAGGCTCATCTTCTCTCGTCTAAGTAGGTGACAACTTTATTCTTTGTTTTAAGTTCTTTTCCTAAACCTCCATTTTTAATTGGCCATGCCCTGCCTCTGTCTCCATCTTTTCCATCACATCCTCAGGTATTAGTTCTCCTCACCTCAGACATTTCTGGCATGCTATTGATATGAATCTCAGCCTTATATTGTCATAATAATCTAGTATAATTTAATGCCATTCTTTAGTTGCCTCTAAGTATGTGATTCTACATACTTAGTAGTTTAATTCTTATTTTTCACATTTCTCTTTGAAAACTCAGTCTTACTGAGACACAGTTTATACAGTAGGTAGTTGTAAAATGCCCTGTGATTTTTCTACCAAGTGTTATTTCTGTGTAGTAATTTCCTCCATGCCTCTCAGTGTAGACTGGATATAGTAATTCACTTCTTTTTTAGTTATTAATTTTTTAACTTATTTTACATACCAACCAAAGTTTCCCCTCCCTCATCTCCTCATATTCCCTCTCCCCACCTCCTTTCTATTCCCCCATCTTCTCTTCAGAAAGTTTAAGGCCTCGCACGGGAGTCAACAAGGCATAATGTATCAAGTTGAGTCAGGACTAAGCTCCTCCCCCCTGCATCATGGCTGAGAGATGCATCCCACCACAGGGAATAGGTTCCAAAAAGTCAGCTCATGTGCCAGGGACAGATCCTGGTCCCACTTCTAATGAAGACAATAATATAAAAGTGATGGACATTACTCATTAAGTAAGGTTCAAAAGCTGTTTCTCTCTCTCTCTCTCTCCTCCTCCTCCTCCTCCTCCTCCTCCCCTCCTCCTCCTCCTCCTCCTTTTTCAACATCCACAGTCTCTTATGCAGTAAGCTATCCTAAAGAGAGCCCAGTTGGCAAGGAATTGAGAGGCCCTGGGCAAAGCAGTGCTGAGCTCACTTGGCAAACAGCCTCATGAGTAAATTGGAAGTGGTTCTTTCCTCAATGAACCATGCAACGGCTGAAGCCCCAGCACACAGATCACTGCAGCTGGTGAGAGATACTGAGCCAGAGGCTCCCGGCCAAATTGATCCTATGTTTCAGACCCACAAATATCATTAGTTAATAAATGTTTCTTGCCACAATATTTTGAGTTTGAAAATAATTTGTGAGGCAGAAATAGAAAACACTATTATTTTCACATATTATATTTTACTTTAGTAAGTGTATATAATGTTTGGATTTTGATATACATTGTACATATATATTTCTGTGTGATCAGATTAAGACATCATAATCATGACACAGGATATTCCCATCATTCCTTTCTTTTTGGTTTTTCGAAACAGAGTTTCTCTGTGTAGCTTTACGCCTTTCCTGGAACTCACTTGGTAGCCCAGGCTGGCCTCGAACTCACAGAGATCCGCCTGCCTCTGCCTCCCGAGTGCTGAGATTAAAGGCGTGCACCACCACCGTCCGGCTGATATTCCCATCATTCTTAAAGTTCCATCTTAATATTTAAAAATCTGTTCCACATATCCCCTGCCAGCATTGATTTGATTTCTGTCCCTATGATATTACACTTCACATATTTTTTACATGATAGGAACAGTTTAGTGTGTAGCCCTTGAATCTGGATTTCTTTTCTTTCTGTACTATATTTGAGATTCAGTTAAGGTTCTAAATATGTAGTAGTGGATTCCTTTATCTTGCTGGTTTTTCTTCCAGTCTATACATGTAGCACAGTGGTTTGTTTATTCTCAAAGTGATGAGAACAGGAGATAGAAACTGGTCAGACAGAGCAGAGACCCCAAAGCAAATATTCTGAGAATGTCTTTGTTGGAGGTCAAGAATGTCAAGAGAGTTCTGAATCCTTGATTCTTCCTTATCTGTCATACTTACTGGAAGCTACAGATGAGAACATGACTGAAACTGAGAGGAGACAGTGAGGGCCTTGTGAGGGCCAACTGGTTTGGCCAGGTTCCTACCCTCCTCATGCCTCATCTTTCTGAAAGCCCCAGTCTCATACTCGACAGTGCCCTCATTTCTGGGACTCCTACAGCTATACAGAAGTTCTGCCTTCTTTCGAAAACTTATCCTCTGTAGTTCATGAATTTCATTCTTTGAATTTTTGAGATGACAATCTTGGAGCCATTGGCTTGGAAAGGCTTTCATAGCAATTGAGTTAGCTCACCAAGAACCGAGGAAAGCCCATTGTGCTCCAAGACACCCTAGTATTTCTCTGATAAAAAAAAAATATGAACATGTCCAATAGTTTCAGTTTGGGATGATTAAGTTAAGGTACAAAAACATTTTCAAACTTTTTTATTGCATCCAAATACATTTTTGTTATTCACATTCAAATACTAGAGCCAAGTGATTGTATGGATTTATGGCAATTGTAGTTTTTGAGCGGTATGTGTGATGTCTATTTTCACCAGATATATGTAAGCTCTAACATGATCAGATTCAGTTTCCGTTGGAACCATCATATCTCCTCCTACTGAGAACTAATACTATCTTTCAAATGCCTATTTACCATGCCCAAATGTTCTTAGGTGAAGTATATGTATGAGTCTATTATCAAAATTTTGAGTGTAATGAAGGATTGAGAGAAGAATTCTTGGTTCTTTGAGGGAATGTTCTTCATTTTGTTGTTAAAAACGATACAGCTAAACTTTTAGTTTTAGGATGTGAGTTTATGACAGTAGAAACCAGAATTTGTATGCCACCCCACTTGTTCACTTAAATAAACAGATAGATACATAGATAGATAGATAGATGATAGATAGATAGATAGATAGATAGATAGATAGATAGATGGAAGAAAAGCAAAAACAGCAGAAGATGACAAATTGAGAGCCCTTCCATCTTTTGTTTTCAGAAAGCATTGCTGTTGAATGGTTGTTACTTGTACCCATGAATGCAGGTGATCTTATTGGAGATCTTCCCAATTTTTAAAAAAATATTCTTATATTTTTGGTTGTAAGCCTAGCCTTTAATGGCTGAGCCATCTCTCCAGCCCCCCCCCCAAAAATATTCTTTAGTCAAAGGAGTCTTCTAGGAGTGTTTTTTCAATCCTTGTTCCTTTTGTATTGCTGATGAGAATGGGGAGTTTATGAGCTTTGATGTGGGTGCTTGAAGATAAATCTAAGTCGCCTGGAAGAGTAGCTGTACTCTTAACTCCTGAGTCATCTTTCCAGCCTCCAGGCACACATGCTGGGCGCAGAGGCACACACAGGCAAACTAACCATACACATAGAAATAATGTAAGGTTTCTCTATTGTTTACTTTTGAGGCATCAGTAGTACATTATTCTAATAATCTTGTGTTTTAACTTTATTTTGTCATACACACACACACATACACACACACACACACACCATGATGTCTATTTTTTTATAGTGAGTATATGTTTGACCCATTTTATTTACTTATCAGTTACCAGCTCAATAACACCAATCTATGTTATTGAAAGAAGAAATTTGTTAAAAGCCTCATAAATTTTCTACCCATTCCTCATGCAATTGCATTAACTTTAGACCATAACAGGAGTAATTTGCTGATTAAGAGTTATGTATTCACCATGTTTATGAAATTGGACTAATCGGTGCAATTGTATAGTAAGGTGAACATTGCTTTGTCTCTTATGAAACACAAGGCAGAATAGTAGTGTGGTAAACAAAGCTATTCCAATTTTGGGATTAGATTGTCTTTATGTTCTAATCATAAAATAGTAGAATATTATAATTTTTCTGTCCCACTCATTTCCTTTAGTGTTTGTGGTGATATAATATGTATCAAATAAAGCTTGCCTGAGGATTAGAGAACAGGTAATTCAGCCAATGGGCTCTCTACAATCTGCAATTCCTTTGCCTTCTCTGTTACCTAAAGGATGGCCTCTTACAGTTATCGATTTAAAAGACTATTTCTTTTCAATACCCTTACAAGAAAAAGACAGAGAAAAATTTGCCTTCACGGTGCCTACTTTTAATAATTCACAGCCTGTTAAGAGATCTCAAGGGAAGGTTCTCCCACAGGGAATGTTAAATAGTACAACCCTGTGCCAATATTTTGTACAACAGCCATTGGAAATAATACATAAACAATTTCCTCAATCTATAGTTTACCATTACATGGATGCCATTTTACTAGCAGATTTAAATGTATATACTTTAGGAAGAATGTTTGAAGAAATAAAGAAATTTTTGCCTTGTTGGGGATTATAAATTGCTCCTGAAAAAATACAAAGATGAGTTTCTATTAATTATTTAGGATATAAAATAGGTCTACAAAAAGTTAGACCCCAAAAGGTACAAGTTAGGAGAGATCAATTGCAGACTTTTAATGACTTTAAAAAATTCCTGGGAGATATTTCCTATCTACTGCCCACTATTGGAATAAAAAAAATGATGAACTGAGTAATTTGTTTAAAATCTTATAAATGGTGACAAGGACTTAAACAGTCCAAGAGAATTATCAGCTGAAGCTGAGAGCGAATTGGCTTTGGTGGAAAAGAAAATACAGGATGCACATGTGGATCATTTGGATCCAAAGCTTGATTGCATTTAGGTTATTATACCCTCTAAGCATTCTCCTACAAGAATATTCTTGCAAAGGGAAAATATTATCTTATCATGGGTCTTTTTACAACATAAACAGAGTAAGAAATTAAAAACTTATGTAGAAAAGATCTCTGAGTTGATTTTAAAAGAAAAATTGAGACTTCGTCAATTAGCAGGAGTAGACCCAGCAGAAATTGTAGTACCTTTAATTAATGATGAAATTGACAAATTATGGGCAGAAAGTGAACCTTCTTTCACAAAGAGCTTGCAGTAATTTTTTGGGAGAGATTAATGACAAATATCCCCAAAGCAAGAGAATTCAATTTATAAAGAGAACTAACTAGATCTTACCTGGTATTGTATGGGGAACACCAATATCTGGAGTCCCTACATTTTATACTGATGCAAAACAATCAGGAAAGGCAGGTTACAAATTAGAAAATTTAAGTAAAGTGGTTCAAAGTCCTTGTAATTCTGTCCAAAAATCAGAATTATATGCCATACTGATGGTATTAATGGATTTACGGAAACTCTCAACATAATTACTGACTCACAGTATGCAGAAAAAAGTGATTTTATACATTGAAACTGCTGAATTTATCCCTGATGAGTCAGAATTAACTTTGTTATTTATTCAGTTACAAGAAATAATCAGGAATATGAATTATCCCTTATATATAACACACATCCAATTCTATGTGGGTTTGCCAGGCCCTCTAGCACAAAACATCATGTCCATAGTAAATGTTTGAAAAAGGATTTTTCCATAACCTTGCAACAAGCCAAGGAAATTATAAGGGAATGTCGTACTTGTTATTTATACAATCAAACTCCACTACCTCCAGTAAGTAACCCTAAGGGTATTCAAAGGAATGAAATCTGGTAGATGGATGTGTTTCATTTTGCAGAATTTGGAATATGGCATATAAGATGTTTTAATAACATAGGTTCTTTTTTTATGACAATGAGACACGTCTGCTGCTGGCAGCACCAGTCTACTTCAGAGAAGATGAATGGCGTTAGAAGAAACTCCATATGGAGTTTACTTTCTTTGTGGCAAAAGTTAGCCACTGGGGAAAAAAAGTACCCCTGTCTCAACTGCTAACAGTATGCTGTCCAAAATGCACAGGCAGGACACAAAAGAAAGGACTGTCAAACTTTGCCTAGACAAGGTAGGAAGACCCTTCAGTATATCCTGCTTCACAAATAAGGCTGTCATATATGCTAGGCCTGTAGGCAGAAGGTGGATGCCCCAACACTGTAGAGGAAACTTGGGTGACAGTACAGGTAGCCAGCTGTTTCCGTCATTTCTTCCATTTTTGGAAGTCACTTGCCTGCACTTCCTGCTTACTTAGGTAATATTATTTCCTTCTTGAGTCTCTGATGGAGTGCAAAACTAGATAGTTATAGTTATATTTTTCCTTGTTAACAAATTCAGAAAAGGAACTCACTAAAGAGGTATGAAGTGTGTAAATTTGAAAGACATCAAAAGATGTTTTGGGTTAGTGATACAAATTAGGATAGAAAGTGAATTAGGTACAAAATTTTTGACTCACCAAAATAGGATAAATATTGGAGCATTTTCTCTGAATCTGTCAAATTAACATGGACTGGACATTGTTAACGTAATTCTTGACTGCATTAGTTATAACCTTCTTGTATTATTTTAGACAAAAGGGGAAATGCAGTGATATATTGTGGACCAAATAAAGCTTGCCTGAGGATCAGAGGAGAGAACCACTAGATTAAACATATAAATCAGGCAGTAGTGGCACACACACCTTTAATCCTAGCACTCAGGAGGTAGAGATCCATCTGGATATTTGTGAGCTCAAAGCCACCCTGGACTAAATGAGATTGACTCAATCTAGGAGAGAAGCAGAGCCAGGCAGTGGTGACACACACCTTTAATCCCAGTTCTTGGGAGTCACATGCCTTTAATCACAGTACTTGAGATTTCATGCCTTTGCTACCAGTATTTGGGAAGCACACATGCCATTAATCCCAGCACTAGGAAGGAAGTGGCATGGCTGGGCAGAGAAAGGTATATAAGGTGTGACGAGATAGGAACTAGGCCCCTTTCAACGGGGAACTCAGAAGCTTTTACTCAGAGGATTAGTGGAGATAGAATGTTGCCTTCCATTTGGCCTGAGGATTCGGTAGTGGTGAGAAGTTTGTCTGGTGTCTTGTTCCTTTGTCTCTCTGATTCTTCAGCATTTACCCCAATATCTGGCTCCAGGTTTTCATTATAAGACCATTTAAGATTCATGCAACAAGTGTTTTCTTTGATTACAGTGTGAAGGGGGCAATTATTTCCTGTCCTTCAAATATGCATTAAGAGTATTTTTTATAATGTGAATATTTATTATGAGTATGTATGTGTTTATAAATAATGCTTTATATGTTTATAAATATCATGTGTGGGTCACAGGACAACTTGGTAAATCTGTTCTCTCCTTCCACTTCATCTGTTTTCTGAGGATTGAAATTAGGCCTTCATGCTTTTGAAGCAAGTGCTTTTGTCTACAGAACCATCTACTTAACTGTGATTTAAAAATACTTTTGATTTGTCAATTAAAATGCTAGAAAATACATTGCGTTATTTTATTATTAAATATATGGTATAAAAGGTTTCATCTATTTTTGATGGTATCTATTTTATTAAATATCACTAACTTCTTAGTCAAAATGGTTCAGTCTCACACCCCATACATGTTCTATGTCTTTTTCTCATGTCAGTCACTTTAAATGACAATATTTAACCCATCTCTCAAGTGATTTCATCATTATCTTTTTTTCTATTCATTGATATGAATTACACTTTCTGGAATAAAGAGTCTTTTCTCCTTTAGCAATTCCTTTTGGGACCTATTTTAACTTGAGACCATGCACAATTCCTTCTGATGTTTACTAAATCCAAATTCATGGTGCTTGCTTTTTAAAAGTGATTTTTTTCTCTATACCAAACTCATTAAATTAATAGTTTTCTAATCAGTGTGATTTTATTATAAAACTATTGCATATCATTTTAATTATAAAGATAGTAATTTTTTAAGCTTAAAAATAGTCTCTTTTCAAAATAAATTTTCAGAACTCTTACAAAAATATAAATGTTATAAAGGAAACAAAACAGTTGCTATACATGTGTGTACATATACATACACACACACATAAACTCTCAACATACTGTATGAATTTGTATAACCACCAAAACATTCACTTCTTATTTTTCAACATGTTTGTTGTATGAGATAGTATGAGATATTGATATTTTAAATTGTATGTACAAGAAATTATGCTTTATTGTTTTTATATATTTTTCTTCAGTCAGAACTAAGCAACCCTGTTATGTGGCTGTTAACTTTCAAGACAGACTGCAAGGTATGCCATGCTGATAAGATTACTCATCTCAAGGGCTTGTCATTTTAGTACAGGGTGAAATTTAGAGCAATAGGAATACTAGAAATACCACTGACCTGCATATTAGAAAGCAGCAGATCAAAGTGAAACTAAAGTAAGATTATAAAGTAGTCATTGAGCACTTACCTAATTTCTTTTGGATAGACTTAAAACAGCTATTTGAGAAAGTGATATATGAACTGAAATTTAAAAGGAAAGGAAACATTCATATAAATAAAAGAAGGAAGAGATGCTAGGAAGAAAAAAGCCAATGCAAAGTGCTTATTTTATGAAAAATGTCAGGTTGGTATTGGCATAAAAATAGACATGTGAACTAATGGAATCAAATTGAAGATCTTGACATTAATCCATATACCTATGAGTACCTGGTTTTTGACAAAGAAGTCAAAACTGTACAATGGAAAAAAGAAAGCATCTTCAACAAATTGTACTGGCATAACTGGATGTCAACATATAGAAGACTTCAAACAGATCCATATCTATCACCATGAGCAAAACTCAAGTCCAAGTGGATCAAAGACCTCCACATAAATCCAGTTACACTTAACCTGATAGAAGAGAAAGTGGGACGTAGCCTTGAATGCATTGGCACCAGAAACCACTTCCTAAATATAATACCAGTAGCACAGACACTAAGAGCAACAATCAACAAATGGGACCTCCTGAAACTGAGAAGCTTCTCTAAGGCAAAGGACATGGTAAATAAGATAAAATGACAGCCTACAGAATGGGAAAAGAACTTCACAAACCACACTTTTGACAGAGGGCTGATCTCCAAAATATATAAAGAACTCAAGATACTAGCCATCAAAATACCAAATAATTCAATTTGAAAACAGGGTGCAGATCTAAACAGAGAATTCTCAACAGAAGAATCCTCAAACTGCCAAAAGATATTTAAGGAATTGCTGAACATCCTTAGTCATCAGGGAAACGCAAATCAAAACTACTCTGAGATACCAAATTACACCATCAGAATGGCTATGATAAAAAACACTGATGACAATTTATGTTGGAGAGGATGTAGAGCAAAGGGAACACTCCTCCACTGCTGATGGAAGTGCAAACTTGTATGGCCACTTTGGAAATCAGTATGACAACTTCTCAGAAAATTGGGAATCAATGATGCTACTCTTGGGCATATACCCAAAGGATGTTCAATCATACTACAAGGACACTTGCTCAGCTATGTTTCAAGAAGCATTATTTGTAATAGCCAGAACCTGGAAACAACCTAGATGTCCCTAAACCGAAGAATGGATAAAGAAAATGTGGTACAGATACACAATGGAGTATTACTCAGCTGTAGAAAACAATACATCATGAAATTTGCAGGCAAATGGATGGAACTAGAAAAAAAAAATCATCCTGAGTGAGGCAACCCAGACCCAGAAAGATAAACGTGGTATGTACTCACTCATAAATCGATACTAGATGTAAAGCAAAGGATAACCAGACTGCAAACCACAGCTTCATAGAAGCTAGGCAACAAGGAGGACCCTAAGAGGGACACATGGATCATCTTGGGAAGGGGAAATAGTTGAGATCTCCTGGGTAAAGTAAGGGTGGAGGACAGTAGGTAGGGGAGAGGGGATGGGGGTGAGAACTTGAGGGAAAGGGAT
>CABHPH010129018.1:0-12960 GCA_902168325.1 Peromyscus nudipes | reverse complement strand
GTCAAGCTGGGGGAGGGACAAGGAAGGAGAGCAATGAAAGCATTATCTTGATAGAGGGAGACATTATGGGATTAGGGAGAAACCTGGTGCTAGGGAAATTCCCAGGAATCCACATGGATGACCCCAGCTAAAACTACTAGCAATAGTGGAGAGGGTGCCTGAACTGGCCTTCCCCTGTAATCAGATCACTGACTACCCTATTGTCATCATAGAGCCTTTCTCCAGTAACTGATGGAAGCAGATGCAGAGATTCACAGCCACGCATCAGGCCTAGGTCCAGGAGTCCAGTTGAAGAGAAGAAAGAGGGATTGTATGAGCAAGGGAGGTCAAGATCATGATGGGGGAAATCTACAAAGATAACTGAACCAAGCTTGATGGAACTCTTAAACTCTTGAACTCTAGACTGACAGCTGTGGAGCCTGCATCGGACCAAACTAGGCCTTCTGCATGTGTGAGACAGTTGTGTAGTTTGGTCTGTTTGAGGGGCCCCTGGCAGTGGGACCAGGATCTATCCCTGGTGCATAAGCTGGCTTTTTGGAGCCTTGATGGCAGTGGGGAGGGGCTTGGTCCTGCCTCAACTGAAGGTACCAGGCTTTGTTGACTCCCCCTGGGAGGCCTTACCCTTTTGGAGGAGGGGATGGGAGAATAGATGGGGGGAAAGTAGAGGGGGAGTGGGAAGAGGGGTGGGAGAGGAAACTGTGGTTGGTATATACAATAAATAAAAAATTAAGAAAAGAAAAAATACCTAATTTAAAAAGAAATAACTTTCGATTAAGAAATATGATTAAAAAATGTCACTGTGACAAAGAAATCTGTGAGTTGAGAAAGAAGTATTAGAAATCAAAATTCTGAGACTGGGTTATTAAAGTACCAGTAAGGATGACACAGTTAAGTCCCTAAGTCAGCTTGAGTGTAAGGACACTTTCAATTCAATGCCAAATATATAATCTATCCACTAAAAAGATAGGTAAAAAGTTTAATTTTATTAAAATTAAACTTGCCTGAATCATGCAGTGCTGAGCCTTACAGCCCTTTGTCTTTTATGTACAGAAGCCATAACCTGGTTGACACACTTCAGTTAGCAAGAAACAGAACAACAGAAGCAGAAAAGCACGGTTAGTACATTTAGGGACTTTACTGGAACTATGGAGTAGGTCTTCCATGGATTAGGTCCTTGTTCCTGTTTTGGCGGGGGTTGGGGGGTGGGGGAGCACTTATGCTGGGTTTTAAGGTCAGAATGGTGCCTCTAACATGACATCAGATGTGCTAAGTTCTAGGGCCTGTAACATTCTCCCTTGACAAGCAAATCTTGGACTCATATTAGTCCAGGAGTTGTATCATCCCCCCAGCACTGTAAGGGAATCCACTCTCTGTTTTACATTGTTAATGGGCAGTTGAGCAAACAGGGTCCTTCACTGAGGGCTAGGAGCAAAAGAATTAATGACTCATCAATGGCTGTAAGTAGAGTAGTTAGCCAGTGGCAGCAGGGATCTAAAGATTGATACCAGTTGTAAAGATTCCTGGTGTCTCTTTTCTCTGTCCTTAAAGTTATTTCTGATAATTGCTAAACTTTTTTTTTTCTAATTTCCCTGGACTAGTTGGAGTAGAAGTAACATGTTTCTCTCACTGCCATACAGACTTCATATTTCATGAAAAGGAAGTCCAGTCCTCTGTGTTTCTGAAGAACAACTTCCTCTAAGGAGTCTATCTAGGCTTCCATATGGGGAATAGAATTATCCAGATGGCCTAGGTCTAAGTCTACTTGAGCACTGAGTTCTTTAAAATTTTTATCCCCCATAATTAGGGCTGAAGTTCTAACTGCAGCAGAGACTGTGATGCCTGCCTCCACCTTCAAGTAAGTGAGAACAAGGATGGCTTGCTGTGCATGGGAAAGCCCAGAATCTAGATTTAGGTGGGCCCTGCCCTCTTCCCCACTCTAGATGAACAATTGTAGTAAAATGACGTACATGGGGGACTCAAAGGAATGAGGTCTTCGGCAGTGCAAACAATTCACAGGATGCACACTTGGTTAAGCCTTTAGTGCAAACAAGCCAGGTAATCTCTCAGGCCTGGAAATATGCTAAACTGCCATCCCTGGAGTTCACTGGCTGTGTGTCTGTGTGTTGCTACAGGAATCTTCATAGGGGGAACTATCTATTGGGTATCTTGGTGACATTAAATAGGTATTCTTTCCCTGGAGGTCTCCAAGGGCAAGCTTATGTTGGTCCCATTTAAAGGTGTCAGGATTGGAAGTGGGGTTTATGATTTATGTTAGTGAATACCTGTTAAGCATCGCAGAGGCACCTAATGGGTGATTACTGGGGTCCTTGTAAAATGTCACTCACCTTAGCTAGGTTGGTAGGTTTTCTAGAAGCTGCTTCCAGTCCTCCTAAAAGATCGAAAATTATTCAGACTCCTTACTCTTGTCAGTGTTGGGGTCCCAGTCAGGTGGGGAAGATGGGAAAATGTTCTCTATTTGGCTGCATTGTCCTCAAGTAATTGTCCTCTTGGTCCAAGGGTGGCTTTCCTTCTCTCAAGCCAGATCCTGTCCCTTCGGAGCTAGTGTCAGGCCACCCCAAGTTATCTGGTGCGTGAAAAAGGCAGTTAGGAGGAGATTAATGAGAGTCTGGGGAGTTTTTGAGAGTGGTAGGCTTTCCCAATAATAGAGATCAATGGTTGAAAATGAGACATAAACCCAAAAAAGAAGGTAGAGGAAGAATCTTTGGGTCTTAAGACCACCAGGGACACCTCTCTTAGTGAGAGAATGGGAGCTTTTTCTGGTCTAAGGAAATTCCTCCCAGAACCCCTATAGCTCAAGCCATTCCTGTGTGTGGAGGGGAGACAGGGCCTGAGGGAGAAGAGACTCCTTCTTCCACCCAGAACACAGTCAGGAAAACCATTTCCCCTGCTCCAGGCATGGACAAAGGCTACTCTGGGGCACATGGGTGGAGGTAGTCACTCTCTTCTGGTAGAACTGAGGGAACAGGGAAAAGTTTGGGTTTTTCTGTACATTTTGGTCAAACCAAGATGATTCTGGTCCCCAACAAGAGAGTGTAAGTTTTAAGCCAAAGGGTTAGGGGTGCACCAGAGAAAGCCATTGATCCATATAGGCTCACAGTATTTTGGGTCTCCGGTTACCACATTCCAGATGGCTTGAACTGTTCTGTGGTCATCCTTCACTGGGTAACCTGTGAAGATTTCACAGAAGGTCTGAAGCTGTCTGGGCTTGAAACAGATGTCATGTCTGTCCACAAACCCCTCCTTGAAGTGTTCTCATTTTGGCAGGTATTGGGGTCATATGTGTTGGGTTTTAAGGTCATAATGGTTCCTCTAACATGATGTAATTTGTGCCAGATTCTAGGGTCCTCTTACAGCAGTCTTTTATTCCTGCTAAAGAGAGGGAAAAATGGTGCGGAGACTTTGGAAAAATTTAGTCAGCATCTAACAAAACTGAACCTGCCCCCAACATTTGGATTCTGGAATGGGTGGAAAGAATAGATATAGTGAACAGAGATTTTTTTTAAGGCAACTGACCTATTGGGTGTGACATTTAAGTAGCAGATATGTTACTGAGTGAATCTCAATATAATGCATGCGCTTTGTGTGGCTATGATGTTTCAATGTAGCTTCATCAACATTAACAAATGTATCACTCAGGTGCAATGGGTGGATCACAAAGGAGTTATTCTTGTGTGGAGGCAGTGGGCTGACCACAGATTCCTGTCCTTTATCATCAGTTTTCCTGCTGACCTCATATTTCTTAAAAAGTAAAATATATTTTTATACAAAAATATAAAGATCACAGAGAAGAAAAAATTGACAAAAGAGACTGAAAAAATCGGAAAGAACTAGGGGAAAACTAAGACTATTATGTCCTGGGACTTTAATAAAAAAAATTCTCCATGGAGGGAGTGATTAACTTAATTGAATGCTGTCTGTCCATGGGCTGAATTTGAGGACAGCTAATAATTACTCAGTAGACACAGTAATAGCTAGCAAAGTTTTTATGGTATATTGGAGACAGAAACTTGACTGAGTTTAAGGGTGACAGAAAGGACTTAAGTTGCTCCTGGGAGGAACTTTTGTTTTTTATTTTAAAGGCCAAAAAATGAACAGATTTGTAAAATTGTACAACACTGAGACCATAATTATTTTAAGATGGGAAGTTCTGAAGTTAAGTGATTCATTTTTAGTGAGGAGAGAATCATTAGGTTCATTTATATTCCTTTTTTAGAACTGGGAGTAACATTTTTTAATAGGTAAACCACAATTATACTGGGAGCAACACCTTCATAGGTAAAGTGAAAATAACCCAGTCCTCAAAAATATGAATATCTTTAGGCAGGAGACACAGTTAGCTCATCCATTATGACAAGGTAAAAGAGAGCATATAAAGGCTCAGATACAGGGGGATTAGAATGCATAGTGGTGGAAGCATGTGAAAGCATTTCTTCTAATGCTTATATTTTTATAGTAAAATAGGAAACTGTAATATAGGAATGGGGATATTTGCTGTGGAACAATCTTTGTCCACTCTAAATATGTATTACTCTCATTGGTTAATAAAGAGCTAACTGGCCTATAGCTGGGCAGGAAGAGATTGGGCAGGAAAACCAGACTAGGAGGATGCCAGGAAGAAGAAGGGCAGAGTCTCAGGAGCTGCCAGCCAGACACAAAGGAAACAGGACATGTAAAAAATGAGGTAACAAGCCATAAGCCTAGTGGTAGAACTTAGATAAATATGGGTTGATTTAAGTTGTAAGAGCCAGTTAGTAATAAACCTGAGCTTTTGGCTGAGCATTTATAATTAATATTAAGCCTCTGAGTGTTTATTTGGGAAGCAGCTGCTGAAACAGAGAAACTCTGCCTACAAATACTGAAAGACATAATAATTCTAGAGGGGTTTTAAGGGAGGGATAATTGTTGAGTTATATAGGGACGTGAACTGACCAAGGAAATACAGGTTGTTTGAAAACTCCCAAGACCACATTTCATTGGAGGTCATGAATTTAAATGTGTGTGTGACACTATTATGAATGACAATGGACTTTAAGTTTGACTGATATCAAAATCAAGAATTGAAAAAAAAACTGGAGTGCCCTGTAAATCCAAGTGTTTTGGGGTCTTAGTCCCATACATCCAATCCACTTAACTACAGGGGATAGATGCCTGAATCTGAGTTTAAGAACTGATTCTAACTATAAAAAAAAGATGAAGCACAGGAAGAGATGTAGTGGGAATGGCGATAAAATAAGGTAAGGAGGAGAGGTCAAGGTTATGGGAAGGGATCAGAAGGACAATCTAAATGGATGATGCTAAGTGAAGTGACCATGATTCAGGACATAAAATTAATCCTCAAAGAATTATGTGAGGAATGTAGGTTATGGCAGTATGGATGGGTCACTAGTGGACTGTTTATGCTCCATCTCCTGAGCCTCTTGATGAGGGCATTTGAAAACTTTGGAAGTTGAAGTTCCTCCTGTAAACTTCTCCTCCTTATAAATGTAACTGTCCCTGGTGTTTGTGTAGACTATTGCTAAGTGGATGTAGTCCTGAGGGACTAAGGGGCAAAAAAAATCTTAAGTGGAGGAGCACCACATGAGCATAGAGTAGAAGAAAACCTGAGCCTTGATGGGCAGGACAAAGCACTATTGAATGGAGAGACCTTGCAACAGCATGAATCACAAGCCGTCACTGTTTGCATATAGATTTTTTTTTAAGGAATTAAAGACTTTCACTCTATGGTTTGCAGGCTTCCTTTAGTGACCATAAATCTTTCCCAAATGCTAAGAACCTGCTCGAATTTGGCAAGTCAGATGAATAAAAAGGTCATCTTCTTGCCTAATGGCAGATCCTATAGTTTTTACCACACAATTCCCTTTATGGTCATAATTGTCCCTTGCAAAAATATAGTGTTATAGCAGACTCATAAAACTGCTGCCTGTGGAATAAACAGGAAAGGGCACATTCTCATTTCCAAACAATTCTGTGTCAATCGAGTTTAGCTTGCATTTAAAATGAAAAGCAATGATCTTCCTAACAATGTGGGGCTGTGATAGACTGTCTCTTTGACCTTTCAGTGTATAGATGAATCTCTTTGCCCCCACCTGGAAAGACATTTTCTTTTTTCAGACTGAAGATACAGATCTGACTTCCACCTATATTTACAGTTCCTAGGAAGGCAAAGGAAGCAGATTTCCTTCATCTTGCCCAGCATCCAGTGCAGGGGGAACTTAATAATGCATGGGTTTTGAAGTAAACCCAGTTAACATTTTCAATCTGGAAAAAGTAATCAGCGTATGGTAAAGAATGGCTACTCCCCTTAGCCTGAAAGAGAATATAAATTGACCTCCGGACGCTGAAGTTTTTAAAGTGCATGGTATGTGGTAAGAAGAAAAAAAAATAAAATCCACATAAACCAACCAGGGAAGATGACAGTGGGTAAAGGATGTGACTTTTCTCCATTCTGCCACTTGCAGTAAGAAATACAGATTTTGAGTGACAGGTTAACTGGACAAAGGACTGTTGGAGGAGCCTCTATTGAATAAGAGCATCTCACAGATGCACAGCTGCAGGGAGAAGAGGTAATAGATCTGGATAAACACTGTTTAGCTTCTGAGTTTTAAACCCTGTGACCAGTGCTGCATGTGGATTTCCATGTCTGCTGATGTTGAGATTGTGAGCTGCAAAAGAGGATGGCTTCTTTACTAGCAGTGCTCACGGACAAGTTATGAAACATTTATTTCCTCTTCTGCCTTGTCTCTGAACAAGGAGGATCATCACCATAAGGGACAGTTGTTGAATTAAGTGTTCATGTGTAAATCTCTTATATCAGTACCTGGTCGCATATAAGAACTAATGTGTCAGTTGAAAGAAATAGTAGGAGCAGCGACCAAAGCCAAGTGGTTTCCTTGGGTGGCTTGAAAACAGCAATGTGCTTTCTCATGGTGCTAGAAGCTAGCAGCCTAGGATAAGGGGTTGACCAAGTAAGATTATTCTGAGGGATGTGTCGAACTTGTCCCACTTTTTCCTCCTTGACTTGTACTAGATGGCTGTCTCTTCTCTGTATCTTCATATTTGTATAGTCTTTCTGCTTTATAAGACAGATCTGAACCGTCTTCCATGACAACAGTCTGTTGCATTGTGTGGTTCAACCTAATGGCCTCATCTTTACTTCATTCATTTGCAAAGACCCTGTGTCAACACATTCACATTTTCGAAGCATTGATCATAGATATCCAGCATATGAATTTTGTAAAGGAACACACAGTCCATTACAAAATCCTACCCTGGTATGTCCGTCAGACCACTTATTATGTCCTTCTAAGGATTTTTTTCTACATAAACTCACTTGAAAGAATTTTTCTTGCAACCAAGAAATTGCTTATAAGAATAATATATTTTAGGGTTGCTGTTGATAAAATTAAATATTTTTTTTAAATAAGTGATACATAGGATTTACAAAATCATGATATTTTGTTATTAATAAGAGTCCATTAAACAAAACACTAAGATCCCAGGATGAGTCAAGAACAGAAATGAGTTGGTTTAATTACAATTAAACTAGTTTTCAGAGTGTTTCTCTCCCCTCTATCCTTCTATCTAATATCCCTTATCCTCACTCCTCAAGAGTACCCTGTCATAAAATGTGGGAGCCCATCTCCTAGCTGGGCTCCCACAATTTCCAATGAAGGTGACATTCATAGGAAATGTGAATGAGGATATATATATATATATATATATATATATATATATATATATGTTGGGGGGATACATATCTTAGTTCAACTTCTGTCTATTCTATGCCACATGGTTCATAGTCTCTTAATCCACACATTATAACTCCTGACACCTCACTCTGGGCAGGATATTTAAAATTAGATAATTAAAATATTCAATCTTTAATATCACTCATATGTTTAGAATGGAGTGAAAATTTTAATTGTGATAATCAGCTTTTCTTATTAGAATTTGGAGATTTTCTACTATGGTATTTCTTTTTTTTTCCTATGGGAATGGATAGTTTTGCGTGCACAGATGTTGTTTGAAGCATTATGCTTAACCTCACTGAGGAAGCTATTCATGTTTACCAAGGAAATCATAATAAGGGTATTGGATACTCAGAACCTAGAGTAACAGACAGTTGAGAATCCCCTGATATAGATACTGGTGACCAAACTCAGGTTGTCTGCAAGACAATATTCACCCTTAATTTTTGAGTCATTTCCAACTTATTTGATTTCTGACATTTAAAATCTTTTTAGTAATGTTTCTGGTATATATTCACATGTGTGCTGATATATCTATATATGTGCGTGTATGTATAAATAAATACATACACGCACATATATATTGATATGTCAATATATATCCCATATACATATATCAATATATGTATATATATTGATAACATAAAGTAGTATAAATACCCAGTTAATCTTGTGGACAATATTTTCTTATCCAAACTGATGGAAATGCTTTCTATATCATCTCACTTTAAACCTAGTGCATTTGTACAGTATTTATCACTTTATGCCTTTGTACTGTAGACACATTTCTTTCATGTCATTCTCTTTTGTTGTGGGAAATCCTGAAGGCTCCTTGAAGATGCTTTCTGTTCTATATTAAGAGAGGTGGTAAGAACCTTTGAGATGTGAGACTTAGTAGAAGTGGTTAGATCACTGTGGACTTGACCATGGTGGAGACTGAACCTCCAATGTGTCCTCTTGTTTTGCTGATTCCTAACCTTGAGATGAATGCTTCCCTCTATAGGCTTTCCTGTCCTGATGTGCCATTTCATACAGGCCTAAAGCAGTGAGACCACCAAACATGGATGGAAATCTCTGTAACTGTCAGCAAAATTGTGCCCTTATTCTTCACAATTTGATGATCTTGGAATTTTGTTATAGTTATGGGATGCTAAATAACAAGGCTTGTGTGTAATTGATCTTTGCAACCTTTCATACTTTCTAGTAGATTGCTTATTCCAGTGAAAACTCAATAAGTAATTTTTAATTAATTAGGGATGGGTAAGAGTAAAAAAACACCATTTTTCTAGGACAGTGATCTTTAAATGTCTCATATTTTGCATTCTGTGCTAGGTACCATAAATTATGCCTTTTACTTTTTTTATTGTCCCCAAGTTTAATGTAAAAAAATGTTCTGTTAGATTAATATCTTCCTTAGTTTCAACTCCTCTTTTTAAATCTACGGCAATCATAGCCCCTCAGTATGTATCTGTTCAAAGGATGAATGAATAAATAAATGAGGATCTAGTGGTTGCAATGACTGTGACTTGGCAGGACCCATAAAAACGGAACTTATGCTCAGAGGTAATAATTTAAAGTAGTTGGCTAGAATGCAGTGTGCATTAAGAACATTGGGATGTGAAGCAGGACATTTTGATACTATAGTTTTTAAAATATATTTACATAAAAATGCTTTGGGAAAATATATGTGACAGTGACAAACAGTAAAGAAGAAAAGTAATACGTGGCTCTCTTCTGAGAGCTGAGAGCTCATGTTTCTCTGTCTACCTTCTGAACTTGTCTGAGCTGATTCAATGGTGGGAGTTATCTCGAGTTTGAGACAGATCTCTTCTATCTCTCTTCCTAGGAAAAATAATTCAAGAGAGCAAAGAATAGTTATGACTGAAATATCTGAGAAATGATGCCAAAAGTTGTGAAAGAAAAGACTTTATCAGGGGGCAGGAAGTGGTCACAAAAAAGGACTGATTTACAGAGTTAAAAATCAGCAACTCATAGAAGGAAGTGAAACTTACAGCTAACCCAAATGTGCTTAGTTACTCCCATAACATTTATGTCCCTATTATATCGGTATAATATAACCATGACACATTCAGTCTCAGGTTCTTGGTCACATCAGCAGAGTGCAGTATGGGGGAAATGAAGAGATAAAGGAGAAAATAGGGTAGCTTTACATGGGGAGGCAGATAGAAGGGCAGGGTAAAGAAGGGAATATGGGAAGGTAGGTCATTGTTGATGGTCACAGAGTTTGTGGCTGGGTGATACCGTTGCTTGATTTTCTTTTCTGGTAACATACAAAGTACCCAGAACCATGAATGCTATGAAGTTGAGGTAAAGCTTCTAATTGGGCATTATCTTGATTTCTTCATGTCTTTTAATAAAACTATATAGTATCTTCAACACTAGATTCTTAAAATAAGGTTGTGGAGAATAATCAATAGCCTTGTCAGTAGCCTGCAATGTTTGTGGGGATTTGTGAAACCCTTTGACAATTGACTTAACAGGATGCAACCCATTCCTGGCACTGGAGCTTTTACTTGGTGACATAAAATTCTAGTTGAGACATTATCTCCTCTTCTCTGTGGTAACTCCACTTAATTTACTGTACTATGCATATGCATTTTAAGAAGCTTTGATAGTAGTAGATTTACATATAACTTTTCAAAATGCTTTTAGTGTTAGTTGTCCTTCCCCATATTTCCTTCTTTACCCTACCCTCCTACCTTCCTCTCCATGTAAAGTTGTCCTATTTCCCCCCTTTATCTCTTTATTTCCCCCCTACCTCACACTAATGATGTTACCAAGAGCCCAAGACTGGCTGTGTCTTAGGAACAGGGGGAAGCTTATTATTATTATTCTGCTAAGAAACACAGCAATAAAAATGACTCCTAATGATGTTACTATACCCATATATCAGAGCATCACTCAACCTTTACCAGAGAAGTTTCTTCTTGTAGTAGATGGTAATTAACGAAGAAATCACAATGAGACGGTGTTCAGAGAATAAGGGTCTTTTAGTCATTAGCCCTAAATGGGATCTCTGTCAAATGCCATCCCTCAAAGCTCAGGCATAGGGATCTCTGCAGAAGAAGAGCTGGAAAGCTTCTAAGAGCCAGAGGTGGTGGACCACTCCAAGAAAACAGCGTGTCTCAGCCACACCAGGATCAATAAACATATGAACTTACAGTGATTCTGACAGAATACACAAGACCTGTACAAATTAAGTTTAGCTAAAATCCCAACACTGAGAAGAGAGAATAGACACGAAGTCCTACCTTTAAACAAGAAGCTGTTGCAGTTGATATTTCCTGGGAAAGGAGAAATCAGTTTTCTTCAATGGAGAATCACTAAATTTAACAACCACACTCCAAGGCAGGCTATGTGTCCAGGAGCAGTTGGTCAACACATAACACACTCCATGGCATTTTGTGAATATTTTATTTTGTTTTGGTATTTTTTAAATTTTGTTAGTTTTATTTTCCTTGAATTTTTAAAAAGAATTATTTTGAGAGAGAGTTGGGAGGGAGAGAGAGAGATCATAAAATTGGGTGGATAGGGAGGTGTAGAGAATTTGGGAGTTGATGAGGGAAAATAATACGATCAAAATATATTGAATACATTTAGAAATAAAGAAAAAGAAAAACCATCAAATGTCTTGCAGAGGGGTATCTGACTAGTTAGATGGGTAAATACAACTGATTGAGACATTTGGAGGCTCTTGTGTGATGTGCTGTTCTACTCCATCAGCACTTCAAGGCACTTCAGTAGAGAGCTGTGTGCTCCTTCAAGGTTAGTGAATTTGATTTGCTTTTTTCTAGCTATGACAAGAGAGATGAGAAGTTTAAGGACCCTGAGTCACTGAGCTACAGGTACATGTTTATTCTTACTAATAAGTCACAGTGAAGCTGATCTACCTGATTCTGATTTCCTTTCTAGCCCCCATTTCTGCAGTACCTATTTTTTGTAACATTATAAAAACACCTCCCAAAACAAAATCGAATATATGCCTGCCATTATTGAAAGAAACACAAGAATGGAATTGAGAGCTTTCTGTGTTCTTTGGTGCTGAGATATGCAATCATGTTGTGATATAACTCTCTGCCCTATTTCTTCCCAAATCCTCTTTTAAAAATAAATATTTTACATGCAATAGCATTGGTAAAAATCAGGGAGCTTACAAAACCATTGTCCTGTATATGCAAGTAGAGAAAATGCCACACGAGGACAACTATTTAGTCTGTTTATTTCCATTTGGAAATCATAGTTTTTGCTTCAAACAAGAGCTTCAATACTGAGAGACAGGGCACACAGGGTACATGATAATCTGTAGGGATTATGCAGATGCTTACCTTCCTTGATTAAAATGTGCTTCTACAGAAAGTAAGGATGCACCTGGTGTGGCCTAGATTCCACTCCTAATGTGTATTCCTTACCTTAGCTGAGGTCATTTCTCCATACCAAAAGGTACTGAGTGTCTTATGCTCAGCATGCCTCCTAATTAGACTCCCCTTTCTCTCCCATCTCTTATGGGTAAAAGCTGCTTCATTTTTGAAGTTCTTCCCGATCACTTATAAATACATTAACTGTGACTGATATTCTCTATACTCCACAACCTTCAGCATTGCCACGTACACAGGCAAAATAGTTCCAGCTGCACTCGCCCTGCTGAGGTTGGCTTTCTCTTCATGAGTGAGTGAGCATTTTCTTTTATCTGGTGAATTTGTTGCCCCGGAACTTTCCCAGTACTTACAAAAAGTTGACATAAATTGCCCCCAGTGGTTTCTCTCTTGTCTCATGCTCTTTGCATACATCATTTTGTTAAGTTAACTCTACTTCTTGGCCCTTTTTATCATTCTAGAAAGCATCATAAAACGGCTTTTTTATTACACATATGTACAATATATAACTTGCTAATTTTTTTTTTTTTACTTTTGAAGCATCAAATCAATCGCAAGGTCACTTTGCAAATCTTTTTTTCTTTTAAATGAGATGGCAATGAGCCAATGTTTTGGTGCAGTGTCCAATTCTAATGAAAGATTAAACATTTTAGCCAGCAGTTCCAGTGTCCTCTGGCTGTTTGAAAACATTTGGTTGAATGCCATCTGTTCTTGGTGATTTATTTATGTCTTGTTTGTCAATTTGTTCTAAAGTACCCTCTATAATTATTGACCAGTTCCGCTAGCCTGTGCACTAC
>CABHPH010129017.1:0-42719 GCA_902168325.1 Peromyscus nudipes | reverse complement strand
TGGACTGGACACTGACATTATTGAGCCTACCTCACTGTGCAGCTCTTTATTTGAGCTGCACTAAGCCTTCAGATCCTCTAATACACACTCACTGTTTGATTTGGGGACATTTGTACACTTTTCTTTTTTAGAAGACTATTCCTCCCAACTCTTTTCTAGTTTATTTATGCTTGGGTCCAATGTCCCTTCCTTTCCATATGTTTGTGTATGTGTTTGTGCATATGGTCATGTGGGCATGTAGAGGCCAGAGGTCAATGTCCGGTGAATTCCTCACTCTCAGCCTCTTTCCATCTTATTTGTTGAGAAAGGGTTTCTCACTGAACCTGGAGCTCACTGATTCCATTTTGTGTTACAAGCACTTCACTCACTAGGCAATTTCTCCAGCCCCTAAATGTCCCTCCCTGGAGAATTGTCTGATCAGGTCTGGTCCCCATTGCATAGTACCTTATAATTTCTTTCATAGCACTTACCAGAGCATGTATAGTTTTGTTTTGTTTGTTTGTTTGTTTGTTTTTGAGGGACTGCATCATCTCTGCTTTATTTTCCACCATGCCCCAGTGCCTAGGAGAATGTATGGCATACACCATTCATTTAACTCAATAAATAAATACATGAGTGTCTCTGCCAATGCGATCTGTTTGGTTGTGACCTCTGCTGGTCACAACCTGGAAATTCCCAGTCAAAGGAGAGACAGGCTGTCAGCCTGAAGAACCATAATGACGCATTCTAAATTCTAGCAGTATGGGAATAATTGTCTTTTGAACTTTGGAGAAAAGAACCATGATAATCTGAAAGCTTGAGACTCATTGAAGATTGCAAAGTCAGGAACTGTAGAACTGAATAAAACCAGATGTTTGGCTCTGCTTACTAGTTAATTTCTGCTGTATAATGGTTCAAAGACCAATGGCTGATTCTTTACTCTCACATTCTGGGTAGACAGAACCTTAGTGACTACCAGCTGCCCTCTACTGACTACTCTCCACTAGCTCCCTCTACCTCCTATCTGCCTTCTCTCCTCCACTTCTGTCCTTTGCCATGGAACGATTCCAATTTGTTCCAATGAATATATTAGGCAAAACCTTCTTCTCTGGTCTAGTAGTTTACTAAATTCTTCTGCCCTTCACCAAATTCAGATGCATAGACCCGAGTAATCAATTTCCACGAACAACCATATTTTATGAGTTATTTAAAACAGAATTTTTTTCTGTGACACAAGAATGATTAAACCACTGGGGTCAATAATTGGAAATTTAGCTGAGTGTGGTGGTGCATGCCTTTAACCCCAGCAAGAAAGTTTGAGGCCAGCCTGATCTACAGAGCAAATTCCAAGACAGCCAGGGCTACACAGAGAAACCCTGTCTTGAAAAAAAAGAAAAGAAAAGAAACAAACAACAACAATAACAAAAAGAACTGGAAAATTTTAAAGTACTAATAATTAAGTATTCTAAAAGTCTATCTTTTTTTTTTTTTTTTTTTTTTGGTTTTTCGAGACAGGGTTTCTCTGTGTAGCTTTGCGCCTTTCCTGGAACTCACTTGGTAGCCCAGGCTGGCCTCGAACTCACAGAGATCTGCCTGTCTCTGCCTCCCAAGTGCTGGGATTAAAGGCGTGCGCCACCACCGCCCGGCCTAAATGTCTATCTTATGTACATTGATTTTATTCTTTTAGTAATCTTACTACCTAAATATTACATTTTATAGAGGAAGAGGCAGATTTATTAGTTCAGTGACTAAGACCATCAGATAAGAAGGTATAAGAGTCAAAGTCTTCTCTTATGCACACCTGAGTATTTGAAAGATTTTCTAACGCCAGAATCAAAAAACTCTAGGTGCTCATCAGGAGTAAGAATTCAATCGCTATATACCAATCAGAGTAAGAATACAGGAAGTGAAAATATGTATCAAATGTAACAACAGGAGGAAGGACCTGCAACGAAAATGGATTTAAACATTTGTCATTCTGTTCATTTTTTTTCTAATTTCAGTAAAATGCTGGTTTGTTATGGGTAATTGATAGGTTATAGAGATAAAAAGCATAAAAAAAAATCACAGTCTCACCATTCAAAGGTGGCATTATACTGATTTCAGTTAAAATTTTCTTAAAAATCTCTTAAAATTTCCACAAATTATTGTATTTTATTTTCTGGTCTTTTAATCTGTTTGGTAATTTATCTCCCTCTGCCTTAACATTTACTACAATGGCTGTCTATAAGATCTTGGTGGAGCTGGCTCACAAGTCTTAGATAGTTTTGGATTTTTGTCCATCAGCTGTTAAACTTTCATTCCTTTTATCAATGCATTCTGAAGTTTGCTACTTGGGACTTGTTTAAATTGAAAAGATTTTAAGGTGTTGGCAACCTGTCTTGTTTGTTTGTCCCGTGAGTTTGAGTATGTATGAGACAACTCAATGTTCTTCAGTTCCTTGGGCAAACATGACAGCAAGCTAAAGATGGCTTTCTCAAGCTCTTTCCCTACCAGGCTTTTTGCCAGCATTCTGAACAATCATTACAATTCTTCCCAACACAACCCTTCCTAGTGATGGCTGATGCCTAGTGTGACAGGCCTGTCCTGGCTTTCCTCCAGAAGAGAGGTAGATTAGATACCAAAGCAATTTGGCATTAAGGTCACATGCTCAATGCTCTATCTACTGATGTGTTTACCTAACTTGTTCTATTGTTAATAAAAACTCCGGAGTCAGATATTGGGGTACAAACCTGACAGATCAAAAAAGCAGTGGAGGAACTACTAGCTGACCTGTCTCCACTTTCCCAGATGGAAAAGGCTGTGAATCTTTCTAAGCCCCTCCCTGTCTCTTCCTGTGCCTCTCTCTCTGGGCCCTCTAAAATCTCTATGGCTGATTCTAGTTAGCTAGTCATGGACTCGGCACTTTGATTCAAGGATTAATTTTACTAACAGCCTCAGAGTGTCAGTGTGCAATCAAATATTCCACAACCGTCTACTATGGGGTTTGTGCTTATTGATCCTCATTTTAAATCTAACAGAACAAAACTGGATGTGGCAATGCATGTTCCTCTAGTGATAGCATTGTGGAGGTGAAAACCAAAAGATTTCTGAGGTTTCCTGCCTTCTAGCCCAGCCTCAGGTTCAACTGGAGACTCAGTATTAAGGGAAAAAGGCAGAGAGTTGTGGTATTTTATTTGTGCTTTAACAAATAAAGCTTGCCTGAGGAATCAGAGGAAAAAGCCAGCCACTATGTTAAAATTAGATGTCAGGCAATGGTAGCACACACCATCAATCCTAGTATTTGGGAGGCAAAGATTCATCTGGATCTCTATGAGTTAAGGCCACACTGGGAACAGAGCCAGGTGTGGTGGCACATTCCTTTAGCACTAGTTAACCATAGAGGTCTGGGGGTCTGTACAGACAGACAGGAAGTGATAGAGTTGTGCAGAAAGAGGAAGTGATATAGCTGGGCGGAAAGAGGAAGTAAGATGGTAGGGCACAGAAAGTTATATAAGGCTTGGGTATACAGGAAGTAGCTCTCTCTTGGGCTGAGGATTTCCTAGCAGTTAGAACTTGTGGCTGGCTTGTTCTATTCCTCTGATCTCTCAGCTTTCACCCCCAATATCTGGCTCTGGGTTTTTTATTAATAAGACCATTTGGCAATTGTGTTACAGAGAGTGATAGAACAAGACATGTATGTACCAGGAGCTATCATCCCCAGTGGTGAATGGGTCCCAGCAGAGGATGTAAGGAGTCAACGGGGGTAGGAAGTGAGCCAGGTCATGGTGGTCGGGAGAATCTTGCAGCCTGCCTGACTAGCAGCTAGAGTGCTTCTTTATTTATACAGAATTTAGTAGGCAGAGATACATCCATGATGTTCCAAAACATAGATTATATCATTTTTGGTTTTGGACATGTGTTTCACTTCCTTTTGCTCATCTTTTAGAAATCAAAATAACATTGATAAACTATGACAGAAGAGAGTGATCATTTCCAATCATTTTCCCTCAAGTTTTGACATCATTAATAAACAGAGTTATCATTCTTACTCATTAACCCCATAACTCAATTTTTAAGAATTTAGAGGCATATGACAGCCTGTTCTCAGGCTGGTAGCTTTGGTTGCTTCAAGGAGACTAGACCAAAAAAAAAAATCTTCAAACCAGCCTGAGCATTTTGCTACATCCCAAGCAGTGTATTATTAACTCTTAGTGATTAGAGTGCCCAAGAAAAATCCTAAAAAAATGCTAAAGCTGCTACAGTCATTATTTAAATTCTGGCATAATACAATGTTTATGTTTTATATCTTTATAGAATTTGTCTATATGTCTAATCCTGGCATTCTGTTGTTCCTTGGTCACATGTCATCATAGTGGCTCTGTATGAGCTAACTTCTTAAGAGAGGGAGGTCCTGACATCTCATACTTTTATCATCTTTCCACTCCATACTTTGCTCATCAATATGCCTCTGTGCAGGGTAGAGGTATATGCCATGTAGCTGTCTGAGTGTACAGTGGGAAGAGGCTTGTAATCTGACCTGTGGCCAACTCCTCTAGCCCACCAAATCTTGTTGACTTTTTAGGTTTACTTTTTTTTAAAAAATATCTTGTTCCTGTGTAAGTACAGGGACAGATGTTTCAAGAATGTCTCATAGCCTCATGAAGAGACCTCTGGCTTCTTTATATGTCACAACCTAGAAGGCATAAGGAAGACTTTCAAGTAGATAAGGGTATCTCCCTAAAAGCATGGGTAATAGTATGTTCAGGACTGTCCTGGGGGAACTTAGAAGCAGCATTCTTAAGAGAAGACATAAATGATTCATAAGGAATTTCCATTAATCTAATATCCCCAAATTGTACAAATATTAAAAATGCCCCAAGTATGCAACAGGTGGAGATGAAAACCAAAGGTGGCCTGGCAGCCATCACGCAGCTTAGCTTTGCTGGGTCTTTGTCAAGCAGCTGTGCTGGCTTTATGATTTCTGCCATTCCATCCAGATATGGCTGTGCCAGGTATGCACATACATCACAAATACACACACACACACACACACACACACACACACACACACACACACACACGTATCCAACAGAACACCATCTTTGTCCTTCTCTGATCTTTTTTTTTTTCTGGTGTTCAAGAAAATCAAATCCAGCACATTCACCTCACTTATAATACACAAGTGGACTTAAGAATGAATTGCTGCCAGAGAACCTTTTACTGAAAGCTGGAAGAAGATAACTGTGTGTTCTAATTTAAGCCCTTGCTAATGTGGGCAGGGTGGCAGATTCCCACCTCAGCCCTACCAAATCTCAGTACAATGAAGGAAGCCTTCTGCAGACCATGGTAAAAGGTCACTCACAGGTAAACAAGCTAACCTACTCTCAACCAAGGGCAATAACTACCACAATCCACTCGGTCATCTCAAATCAAGGCATTCTCAAGATGCCTATAACTACCTTTCATCATTTATTTTTATTGTAGATGTGATACAGGACCCATAAACTCCACATATTTATCTACAGCAAGCTAAAAAATGTGTCTCTTTAGCTTATGAATTTGGGGTAATAATTATGTGAATAAAATCATACTGGTTGCATGCAGCAGATTCTAACACATTAGTTTCATTCTTGGTTCCAGAACTTTGTCAAAGGACTTAGTGTCCTTCTTGTGGATTTTCAATATAGATTCTCTTTCAGAATGGTGCAGACATCTGATTCTAACACCTGTGCTTTTCCAAGAGGTTTTGTTCTAATGTTACTGTCGCTGTGTCGTTTTCAGATAATCAATGTCAGGCCACAGTTTGTCTGACTATATATATATACAAGTTATCTGCACAGAGACTGTTTTTAATAGAAAATTTCTGTGTCCATTTTTTGTTTCACAATAAGTATCTTTTATTCTTAGAAGGAAGAAATGCTCCTCTGTCGTGTACCATTCATCCAGGTGCCCCCTTTTTCAACCAGTCCAGTTTTTCTTATCTTCTTATGTTTATCATAAGGGTTTTATCTTTGTGGTAAGGAATATCAAAAAATATGTTGTTTGTTAGTATTTAAAATTTAAATTTATATGTCATTGTGGATGCATATGGGGTACAGTATAATGTTTAAACATGAAATGTGTAATGATCAGAGCAAAGTAATAAGTACCTCTATCTCCTCTCAACATTCAATGATGCCCAAGCTGATTCCATGCTTTGGATATTGAATACTGTTATGATAAACATTCAATTTCAGAGGTTCTTTTAGCATGGTGATTTTATTTATTTGAATCGATACCAAGTAACGGATTAGTGGATAGTTAGGAGTGAATTTAAGCAAGGAGGTAAAAGAACTTCACCATGTAAATTGTAAAGTACAGATAAAAAAAAACTTGAAGAAGATACAAAAACACGAATAGAATTTGCATGTTCATGGTTTAGAAGAATTAGTGTTGCTAAAAAGTATGTATCCAATGCCGAATTGTTAGCCCTGAAAACATACGTAAAAGTAACATTATGCAGACTGAGAAGGGTATATTAGGAATATACATATATATATATATATATTACTCATGACTCGAATATTCTTGCAGATTTGAATATATATTCAATTATATGTATATAAGCATGTAACAATAATTAATGAAAAAGAGGCCATGAGAAAGAGAGCAGTGAATGGTTTAATGGGAGTTTTGGAGGGAGGAAAGGGGAGGGGGAAGTGATGTAATTATGATCTTCAAAAAGTAAAAGAGTATAAAAAAGAGTCCAGAAGACAGGGTGTTAGAATTTAAAACAGCAGAAGGTAACCTTGGTGGAGTTGGAGTCAAGGGGCACCAGAAAGTCACACCATACAACAGAACTCACATGGGAGGTTTACTGAGGGGTGGAAGGAAAGCAGCCTCTACCAGCCAGAGTGGCAGGAGAGTGGGAGGAAGACAGGCTGGAGGGGCTTGCATCTTATTAGGGGATGTAGTGCATGTGCAGAGGGAGAGCTGTAGTGGTGGCAGCTGATGATGTATTCTGTCAGGACCCTGATAGCAGGCCAGTGTAGATGCCTGCGTACTAACAAGCTCATACACATGGGGAATGCTCTTAGTGGCTGCAGTTGAGGACCCTGAGGGCAGGCCTGAATGCTAACACAGGGTAGCTTAACTGGATCACTCTGTAATGAACAATTATAAATTTGGAAAATATATGAACAGAAAATAAGACAACTTTGGCACACCACTAAAAAAAGCCTAACCTTGAAATCACTGACGTAGAAGAAGGAGAGGAATACCAAATACATAGAAGATAGTTCCAAGGAACAGAAGAGTTGGCTTCGAAGTTAAGAGCACTCATAGCTTTATCAGAGGTCCTAGGTTCAATTCTCAGCAGCCACATAGCAACTTATAATCACTATAACTCCAGTTCCAGAGGGATTTAATGCCTTCCTCTGGCCTGTGCAGGCTCTGTGTGCATGTGGTGCACAGACATACATACAAGCAAAACATTCACCCATACATATAAAATAAAAATGAGTAAAGGAATTAAGGATATATTTTAAACAAAATAATAAAAAATATCCCCAAATCAAGAGAAAAAGAAGATACCCACCAAGATACAAAAGTTCTACACACACACACACACACACACACACACACACACACACACACACAAATACAGAATAAAAAAGAAACTCCTCACGACATATTACAGTTAAAATATCAAAAGCATAAGGCAAAGGGAGGGTATTCAAATCTGCACGAATATTCAAGTCACTGATAAAGGCAGGCCCATCAGAATAACACCTGAACGTTGAATAAAAAAAATTAAAGTCAGACGTGACTGAAAACGTATTCCAAGTTCAGAAAGATCACAGCTTTCAACCTAGACTATATACTAAATAAAACTACCTATTAAAATTAAAGACATTTTTAAAAAAGATTAAAGAGACTTATGACCACTCAACAGGCTCTACAGAGGAAATCAAAAAGAATACTTCAGTCTGGAGAGAGGTGTGAATACATCCAAAAGGTCACAGGAAATAATAAAGAATACCAGGACAGTTAGTAAAAAGAATTATAAGAAAATACCACAAATTGATCAAACTTACAGTAATACACAGCTTTCAACAATAACTTTGAATATTAACAGTCTCAGTTCCCCCAACAAAAAGACACAAACTAGAAAAGACTGGATTAGAAAACAGAATCTATCTTTTATGCTGCCTCCAAGAAACACACACATCCCCATCAACAATAGACACTACATTAGGGTTAGAGGATGGAGAAGACAATATCCCAATCAAATGAAATTAGAAAAAAAAAATGTGTAACTTTTCTATATGACAAAGTAGACTTCAAATGAGTCCAAAGACATAAGAGAGGTCATTTAAAACCCATAAAGGAACAATCCCTCAAGATGATTTTACCATTCTAAACAGATACATCTCAAGCATGGACGCACCAATTTCATAGAACAAAGACTACTAGATCTAAAACCATTGACCAATCACAGTGCAGTAGTAATGGGAGACTTCAATACCCCACTATTACCAGATTCAAAAGCAATTCTACTCAAACTATCAGAGCATTTCTTTACAGAAAGGAATGAAAAAATATATGGAGTAATGAAAGACTAAAGATAACGAGAGAAATCTAAATAAAAACACTACTGCAGGGAGAATTGTCATGCCGAGTTTCAACTTATACTACAGATCCATAGTAATAAAAATAGTGTGGTAACCTGAACCAAAATGGACATACAGATCAATGGAATAGAACAGAGAAGATATTCATAATTCCACGTAGCTGCACCTGTTTGATTTTTTTGGCAAAGATGCTAAAGATATATATTGAAGAAAAGACAGCCCTCAATAAATGACTCAGGGAAACTTGGTTGTCAACACCCAGAAAAATAAAACTACATCCTTACTTTTCACCTTGTAAAGCTCAGCTGCAAATGAATCAAGGACCCCAAGATAAGACCCGGTACCCTGAAATTGTTACAGGAAAATGTAGAGAGAACACTTTGACTTAGAGGCACAGGGACAGACTTTTTAAATAGGGCTCCAAAAGTGAAGGAAATCAGACCAATACTTGTCACATGGATCTCATAAAACCAAAAAGCTTACAGGAGATGATCAGATGAGTCTAGAGGAAGCCCACAGAATCCAGGAGGCAGAGGATGGGGAGGAGTGCTGTGTAATGCCCCCTATCGACATGACATGGGTGTTGCGTGGACGGACTCTTAGGGAATGTGGTTCCACCTGTACAAAACCTTCCCAAGATCAAGTCAGTTTCTGTTCTACTGTTTTTGTGTTATTTCTACATAGGTTACATTTTTCTTTCTATATAATATCTCTAAGTATCTGACAGGAGAAATCACTTTCACCGGTCATTTAAAACATTTTTATTTGTGGCCTTATAAAATTCTTCCAAATAAGCTTTATAATTTTTTGTTAATATATC
Organism: Peromyscus nudipes; assembly: GCA_902168325.1. Taxonomy (NCBI): domain Eukaryota; kingdom Metazoa; phylum Chordata; class Mammalia; order Rodentia; family Cricetidae; genus Peromyscus; species Peromyscus nudipes. The sequence continues at coordinate 33,326 of CABHPH010129017.1, read as the reverse complement.
TAATCTCGACAAAAACTGTTATTTTGTGTAGAATTGAATAAAATTGTGTTAAGGCCAATATAATTTGAGAAAAGAAATTTTATTTTAAGAATTTTTAAGGTTAAACTTTTTTGACATTCTAAAAATACATTCATGAAAATATTTTGTGTTTCTCAAACAAACAAGAAATTACAGCATGGAGATTTCAACATGGAGAAGGGAGGAGACCCTGAGGCCAAATCCGTAGCTGATGGCTGCTGAAGAAGAGTGGGTCACTTTTCTTTGGGGGATGGCTACTAACATTGCCCGTGCCCAAGATGGTACCATACTCATGTATGGATGAGCAGCAATAATTTGCCTCAGTGGGATGTGTGTGTGTATGCATGACATATATATGTATATATGTACATATATATGTGTATATATGTGATGTGATGTGATGTGATGTGATGTGTGTGTGTGTGTATGACATGAAGCTAGAAGAGAGAGAAGGGATGGTACAGAGGGAATTTAGAGGAAGGGCGTGTAGATAGATATGACTAAGATGCAGTGTATACATCCATGACATTTTCAAAAAAATGTTTTAAAAGTTGCTATTTTGCATTAGTTATCCAGATAGTACAACAATGTCACAATGTTTTGTGATAAAATAGGTAGATGTTATCCAATCTTTGGTAGTGATGTAGAGAGAGCATTTAGGTTGTATGTGTGAATAAGATGAATTGCTCAACTAAAGAGAGCACTGGCTCAGAGCCTAGAGTCGGTGGAGAAGGCTGAGCCAGACCTCAGAATGTCTGTGTTATCAATGTATTGTGTTAGTAGGGGGCTTTTCTTAGTCACAGTGCCTCTTATCATTTGCCACATGACCTTGGGCCTTGTCCTCATTTTTTTTAAGTCTGGTAACATGCTGATAATGATACTGCTGATTCCATCAACGTTTAAGAACTGAATGAAATTCTTATGCCAATAGTTAACATTATCTCACACATAATGAGATATCATAATTGACTTAGGATGTAAAAGTCTGTGATCTATTATTTTTTCAGTTTGATAGTTTTGACACTTTTACATTAATTTAAGTTTTGTTGTATGTAAAATAAACTCCTTTAAAAATTTTTTAAAAAAAAATTCCTATGTTTAAAATCTGATTTTAGAGGGGGTTAGAGTCCTGGTCCTCAGAAGCTATGATTTGTGGATCCAGCTAATGTCCCCATTGATATAGTGTTATAGTTAGCCAGTTCTAAGTTTTAGAAAGTTGAACATTCAGGTGGAGTGGTTAAAATCTCATCGAGAACATGTTTAGAAGCCTTTTGAAGATGACTTTTAGTAATTCCATGACACCAGGTGTACTAGCTTATGTTTGCTTCCCTCCATATACTGTAGAAGCCATGTAGAAAAACCAAATTGTGGGAGTCGTGCTACAGCCTGGAAGATCCAGGGGATGACCAGGGTTGAGGATAATGTGGAGAACTGGGGTATACATATGGAATATGCTTTGGAGGAGCTGACTGTCCCCTGACTCATCCCTTGTTGAGATCATGCACACATTTTTCCTATCTGTTTTCAGCTATCCTTTATAAAAGGGGGTAAATGAAACAGAAATATGTTGAGATGTACATTAAAGATTAAGAGATAAGAATTTGCATTTTCCATAGAGAAATCAATAAAGATCAGTAACAGGGAAAGCATAAGTAATTTCTCATTGTTAGAGGTGAATATAGATGAAAATATTTATGGAATATTTTATATGCCCCTTTAAATGTAGATCATCAGAAATCAGAATATGGAATAGAGGACTGCATGCTGAGCTAAAAAAAAACATGAAACTACATTTTGAACTTTTATTTTATTATTTATTTATTTATTTATTTATTTATTTATTTATTTGATTGTTTGTTTGTTTGTTGTTGTTTGAGACAGGGTTTCTCTGTGTAGTTTTAATGCCTGTCCTGGATCTCGCTCTATAGACCAGGCTGGCCTTGAACTCACAGAGATCTGCCTGACTCTGCCTGCCGAGTGCTGGGATTAAAGGTGTGTGCCACCACCACCTGGCCATTTTGAACACTTTCTAAAGAAATAAATCAACCTGATTTTTTTAAAATCTTTTGAATACTTGAGCCATAGATACTGATCGTGACTATCTGATACTAGCAATGACTGTCCACTTAGGTGGATCGAGAATGGATTACAAGCAACGACCTAGCTCACAGGTGACACTTTACTCTCTGAGATTAAGGTTCTAGCTCGTGATTTGAAACAATGGGTGACAGAACACAGAAAACAACTGAGAGACTGAAACTCCAGTGAAGAGGAGGTAGTGTGTTCCAACCACACAAGAATCATGGGTGTTTAGAGACGTGAAGCTACAACTTAGACAATTCTCATTAACCTATACAGATCTAACTAGCATGAGAATTACGGTCCAACACATGCCTAGAATAAGACAAACACTATTACTTGTAATGAAATGTTTTAAGCCTGCTTTTAGAACTCAGTACTTGCAATGTAGCTCTATAGTCAAGGAGGAATTAAAATACTGTTAATATGCAGAAATGTGCATTGAAGGTGTGCACCAAAATTCCACTGAGTAGCATGTTTCTAAAATCAGTATTGCTTATATGATCCCTCACAATTTATTCTCAGACACCTATCTGCATGCTTCAGCATATTCTTCCAAAATGGGAAATGGTGCAGTTTTTTAAAACTAAAAATGTGCAAAGATGTATTTCTAACTTTTAATGACCTCTTTTAAAGCAATTATATGACTATTTTTTTCTTACTGGCTTGCAAAAATGATCATAGGTTTATACTTAAGAATGATCTAATTATGCCTTGTCATGAAGAGACAGAACTGAGCATTCACGCAGAGTGATTGTTCTAAAGACCTGCCATTACTTTTACCCCAGACTTTCACCTGTAAAATTTTATAGTGCCAATGACAGATACAAAGAGAAGATTAAGTAGGTCACTCCTTCTGATTCGGAAAAATTTCACTTGGTATTTCCTTAAGAACATGTATGCCTGTGTCTGCCTGTGGGGCTACATTAGAAGTGTTTCTCAAAAGCATACAGAAAAAGTTACATAAAAAGAATATATATATATATATATATATTCTTTTTAAACAGGAAGGATTTGAGGATCAATGATTAAGCTATGGCATGGCAGCAGACTGGAGAAGGAACTAAGGAATGACTGGCAACCTAGTGAGATACCACTGAGAGGTGAGGCTTTCATTTGAAATGGAAGCTGTTTCACAGACTCAGGAAATGTAGGGAACAAATAGACTCCCTATGAGAGCTTCCAGAGGCTCTGAAATAGAAATACATGCAAAGAAAGAAACAGAGCTAGTGGTAAACTGTGCAAGTGAAACATGACTATCTATGACTGCAAAGAAACATGCCATCATGACTCACAGGTGTCCACAGGTTGCTATGGTCCTCATCATGCCTCACAAGTGGTGACCACAGGTTGCTCATCATGCTTCACAGGTGACCACAAGTCAATATGGTCTTCATCATGCCTCACAGGTGTCCACAGGTTGCTATGGTTCTCATCCCCTGTAATGTTAGTTGTCCTAGACTAAACAATGGATTTCCTCAAAATACAACTTAATATATTTTTTTAATTACAGGGTATTTTACCAAAGTTCAAGAGAACTACAAGTGAAATCTTGTGTTTTGAATTATATTTTCATAACTACTAATAATGTTGATCACCTTTTCAGGAACTTGTTAGTTATTTATATATTCTGTGAAGAACTATTTGTTTAAATCCTTTGCCTATTTTTATTAAGTGATTTGCTCATTTATTGTTGGCTTGCTTGTTATTGTTATATTTTCAAGAAAATAACTAACATTAGCAAGAAGATGGAGCCACTGAACTCTTACACATCATTAGTGGGAATGTAAAATGACACTGTCTCTGAAAAAAATTTTTTTAGCAAGCTACAGTTACTTTGGTGTGTCAAATACTAGCAAATAAATAGTCTGAATACAAAATATGCATTTTTCCATAACAGCCCTATAAGTATAGATTACGTAGTGCTCATTGGTAAGTTAAAATCTTATATACCTACACAATGCCACTTTATTTCAGAATTAAAAAGCAGTGATTCATTTCATATTGTTACCTGGGAAAACTTAAAGACTTATCCTAGGTGAAGCAGTTACTTTTTGTGCTAGGACAGAATAACTGAAAACAGTGACTTCAGGAGGAGGGTTTTGTTTGAGAGACTCCATCATGGAAAGGCAAGTGTGGTGGTAGAAGCTTGTGAGACTTGTCACAGTGTATCAACTGCCAGCAAGCAGAGAGAGGACCATGAGTGTCCCGCTTTCTTCTTTTTCCTCATTCTACGACCTTAGTCCATGGGATGCTGCTGCCCACATTCCGAGTGGTCCTCTCTTCTCAGGTAAACTATACTGAAACACGGTCTTAGTCACATTCAGGTTTGCTGCTGAGTTGACTCTAAATCCGTTCAAGCTGACAATGAAGATTAACTATGACAACATCACCCTTTGCCAGCTTGACACCCAAACACATCACTCCAAGTCGTAACTTTGACTCCATTACCCTAAAGTCTCATTTTCACCCCATAATGTAAAATGTATTTAGCTCATATCTGATAGTTTCCCATATTCATTAATGGTCTCAACAATTCAGGAGTGCGAAATCTCAGTTTCCTTGAGACTCACGATAGATTTTTAAACATGAGCACCTAGACAACAAAATAAAAAAAACAAATTATATGTTTCTGGTATACAGTGATACAGAATAAGCATTGACATTTCAAAAAGGAGGAATGGGAACATGACAAGAAAAGGTCAGATCAAATTAAGCATGACCAAATCCCAACAGGGCAAACACCACACCCTATATTTCCATGCCTTGCATATGGGCTTGTGATATAATCATCTGCTCTTCAAAGACCTTAGGAAGCCCTGTCCTTCCAGCTCTGCAGCCTATAGCACGTGTGACAGCTTTCTTGGGACAGCTCCACTTGGTGCCTTCAGCTTTCCTGGATGCATTCTTCCCATATCCTAAAAACGTGAGTGTGGCTGCATTAAAAAATCTTGGATATTTTAGAGACCACTTCCTAAATATAACACCAGCATCACAGACACTAAGCACAACAGTTAATAAATGGGACCTCTTGAAACTGGGAAGCTTTTGTAGGGCAAAAGACATGGTCAATAAGACAAAAAGACAGCCTACAGAATGGGAAAAGACCTTCACCAACCCCACATCTGACAGAGGACTGATCTCCAAAGTATATTAAAGAGCTCAAGAAACTAGGCATCAAAATACTGAACAATCCAATTAAAAAATGGGCTGAAGAGCTAAACAGAGAATTTTCAAAAGAAGAATCACAAATGGCTGACATTTAAAGAAATGCTCAATATCCTTAATCATCAGAGAAATGCAAATCAAAATGGACCTGAGATACTATCTTACACCTGTCAGAATGGCTATGATCAAAAACACTAATGACAGTCAATTGGAGAGGATGCGGAGCAAAGGGAACACTCCTCCACTGTTGGTGGGAATGCAAACTTGTACAACCACTGTGGAAATCAGTATGCGGTTTCTCAGAAAATTGAGAATTGATCTACCTCAAGACCCAGCCATACCACTCTTGGGTGTAGTGGGTAGCCATTCCAGCTTTGACCTGGAAGTTCCAACCCCCATTGAGGCTTCGGTAACGGTCACGCCTACAAGGCAGGACTGAGAGAGGACCCTGAAGACCGGAAATCCGGATGCACAGGCTCTCTTGGTTCCTGGACCCTGGACGCTGGAGGTAGACCGAGCAGAGTTTTCCGGAGAACACCACCGGACTGTGCTACACCTTTCCCAGACCCTGTAAACTATCCCTTCACTTGTAAGTTACCCCACAAAATAAACCTCCCCTTTTTTTAAATTTTATTTTATTTTACAATACCATTCAGTTCTACATATCAGCCACGGATTCCCTTGTTCTCCCCCATCCCGCCCCCCTCCCCTTCCCTCCAGCCCACCCTCCATTCCCACCTCCTCCAGGGCAAAGCCTCCCCGGGGGACTGAGATCAACCTGGTAGACTTAGTCCAGGCAGGGCCATTCCCCTCCTCCTAGGCCGAGTCAAGCGACCCTGCATAAGCCCCAGGTTTCAAATAGCCAACACATGCAATGAGCACTGGACCCAGTCCCACTGCCTGGATGCCTCCCAAACAGATCAAGCCAATCAACTGTCTCACCCATTCAGAGGGCCTGATCCTGTTGGGGGCCCCTCAGCCATTGGTTCATAGTTCATGTGTTTCCATTCATTTGGCTATTTGTCCCTGTGCTTTATCCAACCTTGGATTTCACCAATATCTGGCACCCAATGTGGGGCTCAAACCTATGACCCTGGGATTAAGAGTCCCATGCTCTACTGACTGAGCTAGCCAGGCTAACAGGGTTGTATGATTGGCAAGAAAAGGAGAGAGAGGGAGCTTAAAGTCACAGACAAGTAAAGTATGGAGGAAACAGCTGAGTCATGGCTCCACACTGGTCCATATTCCTCCTGCAAACTGGTTTGATGATCAAAGACTCCCATGGTCACTTTTATCACAATGGTCCCACTCCTCATATCAGCTTTCTATATCATTTGTTTGCCTTGTTGATGTGATAAATATCTAACAAAGTCGTCTTATGGGAGGAGGGTTTATTTTGCCTCACAGTTCAATGGAATACAGTTAATAATGGCAGGGAAGACAGGATAACAGGTCATGAAGTCACTAACCACATTACATCCATAGTCAGTGTACTGGCTGGTTTTGTGTGTCGACTTGACACAAGCTAGAGTCATCAGAGAAGAAGGAGCCTCAGTTGAGAAAATGCCTCCATGAGATCCAGCTGTAAGGCATTTTCTCAATTAATGATCAATGCGGGAGGGCCTAGCCTGTGGTGAGTGGTACCATCCCTGGGCTGGTGGTTCTGGATTCTATAAGGAAGCAGGATGGGCAAGCAAAGGGGAAGCAAGGCAGTAAGCAGCTCCCCTTCATGGCCTCTGCATCAGCTCCTGACCCTGGGATCCTGCCCTGTTTGAGTTCCTGTCCTGACTTCCTTCAGTGATGAGCAGCAATGCTGAAGTGTAAGCCCAATAAACCCTTTCCTCCCCAACTTGTTTTTTGATCATGGTGTTTCATCATAGCAATAGAAAGCCTAACTAAGACAGGCAGGAAGCAGAGAAAAATGAATCCTGGTGCTCAGCTAGCTTCCTCTTTCGTATTCAGTCCATGACTCAGCCCAAGGACTGGTACTACCCACGTTAAGTGTGGGCCTTCCTTCCTCAGGTAAATTTTTCTGGGAACACTCTTATAGAAACACCTGAGGTGATGATAGCTCCATGAGAAAAGGTGCTGATCCACAAGGCATCTGCAGCCACAGATACTAGGAGACCAAACTGGAAGCTCATCACACAGAGGAGAGAGAATTTTGTGAAATTTAGCAATGCTGAAGATGCAAAATTTGTAGCAAATGCCTATGCACACCCTGCAGTCTCCCAGGGATTGCAGATTTACCTCTAACCTGTTGAATTACAGCAAACTTCTTATATTGGGTAATTATGATCAATCACCGAGTCAACATATGTATCTCTCCAACAAATGGCATGCATCTGGATTTAAAATAATATCCCTAAAATAAAAAAAAATACTGAGCTAAGAACTTGATCATGCTCTTCATAATTAAGGCTATACCATAATGGGAAACCACATCCTTTAAATGTGCATACCTCCTAAATTCACACAAGTGCAATTTAATGTTAGAGACACTCAATAGATTGACTACAGTGAATGGGAAGCTCTGGTGAAGTGTTTGCAAAAGTGAAATGTGACAGAGATTTCCATACATTGTCTGTGCAGCTGTAAATAGATGCAGAATGTATGTTCTGAGAGTGTACCTTAGTGTGCCCTACTTTGAGACTGTTTTAAAAAACCCTTTGCTAGTATGTTTGAGAGATCAGGACATGCTCCTCTATGTAGCAGCAGCACAGTTTTGCTTTACCTTTTCACCTTTCTTTTTGTGCTACATTCATCAAAACACATATATAGATACACAGAGAAGCTTTATCAACAATAGTTCTCCTGTATAAACAATCCATATATTTGCAAACAGGATGCTGTCTAAAAAGACAGGGGCATGGCTGCACACGCTGCTGCTTCTTGGCTGGGAGTCAGGTTGTGCCTCGGTATTTAGCAATGCCTAGAATACACTTTCTTTTCATCATGGTTCAAGAAACTAGACATTAATAAAACCAAATAATCCAATTTAAAAATGGGGTACAGATCTAAACAGAGACTTCTCAATGGAAGAATATCATATGGTTGAGAAACAAAGAAATGTTCAACATTCTTAGCCATCGGGGTAATGCAAATCAAAACTACTTTGAGATTCCATCTTACATCTCTCAGAATAGCTAAAATCAAGAACACAAATGGCAGCTAATGCTGGAGAGGATGTGAAGCAAGGGGAACACTTCTCTATTGCTGGTGGGAATGCAAACTTGTACAGCCACTTTGGAAATCATATGGTAGCCTCTCAGAAAATTGGGAATCAATCTACTGCCAGACCTATCGATACCACTCTTGGGCATATACCCAAAGGAAGCTCAATCATACCACAACTATATTCATAGCAGCCTTATTTGTAGTAGCCAGAACCTGGAAACAACCTAGATGTCCCTCAACCAAAGAATGGATATAGAAAATATGGTACATTTACACAACAGAGTATTACTCAGCTGTTAAAAACAATGACATCATGAAATTTGCAGGCAAATGGATGGAACTAGAAAAAAAAATACCACTCAAACCCAGAAAGACAAACATGGTATATATCACTTGTAAGTGGATGTGAGCTGTAAAGTATAACTATTCTGTAATCCACAAACCCAGAGATGCTAGATAACAAGGAGGGCTCAAGTGGGGGAAACTTAGATCTCTCTGGGAAGGGGAAATAAGAGATTTCATGTGTGGACTGAGGGAGAGTGCAGATGGGAACATGAGGAATCAGGTGGAGTGGTGTGGTGTGGGAGAGTACTAAAAGAGACCACTGGAAAGGGGTCATTTCAGGCTCTGGTGCATTTCAGGATCAGGACCTGGTACAAGGCAAACTCCCAGGAATCTACAAGGACGATCCCAGCTAAGATTCCTACCAATAGGGGATACATATTCTAAACTAGTTATCTTCTGTGACCAGGCAAGACTATCAGCGGAGGGATTGGGACACCAGCCCAGTCACATAACCTTCTACTACAGTCTGTCCTGCCTATGGGATGTGCTGGGCTAAAGGTGGCACAGAGATCGTGGGAGTGGCCAACCAATGACTGGTCCAGCCTAAGACCCATGCCACTAGAGGAGCCCACCCTGGATACTTCCTGGAGCACCAGGACCCATTGGCTGGATGACCCAGAGACCTAGGGTAGAACCAAACATGACTGGAGAAAAAAAAATGTCAATGTAATGATGCCTAACGATATTCTTCTATATTCATAGATTGTTGCCTGGCCCAGTTGTCATCAGAGAGGCTTCATCCAGCAACTGATGGGAACAGATGCAGAGACCCACAGCCAAACATCAGGCCAAGCTTGGGGACTCTTGCTGACAAGAGGGAGGAAGGATTGTAGGAGCCAGAGGGGTCAAGGACACCACAAGAAAACCCACAGAATCAACTCACCTGGGCTCACAGGGGCTCACAGAGACTGAACCAACAACCAGGAAGCCTGCATGGAACTGACCTAGGCCCTCTGCATATACGTGACAGTTGTGTAGCTTGGTCTTCTTGTGGGACTCCTAACAGTGGGAACAGAGATTGTCTCTGACTCTTTTGCTGGCTTTGGGACCCTATTCCTCATACTGGGTTGCCTTGTCCAGCCTTAATACAGGGAGAGGTGCTTAGTCTTACCATGACTTGATATGCCATGTTTTGTTGATTTCCATGGGAGGCTTGCCATTTTCTGAATAGAAATGTAGGAGTGGATGGGGCGGGGGCAGAGAGGAGGTGGAGAGAGAGACTGAGAGGAGAGGGTGGAGGGGAAACAGCAGTCGTGATGTAAATAAATAAATACTATTTTTTTTTAAAAAAAAAAGAGAGATTGTGCTAACACCTTTAGAGAGCATAACCTAGGATGTACCCACAACATGAACTACCTGGCAAAAAAAAATTTTAAAGTCAAGATGTTGAAGAACACTACTCCACTACAAATGACCAAAACCTTCATGGTTTAAAACTATGTAAGCACATTGTCTTAAGCATCTGTAGGTCAGAAGTCCAACGTAAGATTAAACTCCCAGTGTCCTTGGGCCTCTGTTCCTTTCTAGTGACTCTCAGGAAGCACGTGTTTCCTCGTGTTTTCCTGCATCTGGGGGACAGTCCCTTCACATTGCTGCATTTGGTACTTATCCCTTGCTTCCTAGACCTCTTTGTCTTGGGAAAGTGGCCAGGATCCTTCCTTCCTTTCACAACATCTTACCTATTGTCTGCACTAAGCTCCCACTTAACATTTCTCGTGGTTACAGTTGACTTCACCTGGATCATCCAAAGACACTCTCTTTTTTAAGGTCAGCTGATTAACAACATGAATGAATTCTACCTCGCCAGGTATTGTAACACACCCATTGTTTATGGGACTTAAGACATTAATATTATTGAGGGTTGCTATTACCACTTACTAAGCAAAGAAAATTTAGTTCCACACATATTCGCATGCTTAGATTTAACAAAATAACGCTGAATAGTCTGTTTACATAAGATTCAAATTGAAACAAGATAAAGTATGGTGACAGACATTAGAATAAAGATCTACTGACTCAGCAGGTGGCTCCCTGAGCACAGCGCAGGTAGGAAAAGGTAGAAGCAGATTCCTGGTACCCCCAAAGCACCCTGATTCTATGCTTTCCTGGACAGAACCAAGGAAGCTTCTTTGTTAGCATATCGTGGATTGCTTCCAGAATTTTCTACATTTTATTTCCTCAGCTCAAACATTCAGAATGTGCTTTAAATCTCCCAAATAGATCTCTTTCTGCTTGAAGTTGCAGGAGTGGATTATATTTCTTGTAACTGAAAATTCTTCAAATTACATGGCACCAACAATAGCTCAGCAAAAAGCTATTTGTTAGGCAATTTGAAGTATAAAGCTTCACACTGGTGTTGCATAAATGGTTTCTTTTAAATCCTTATAACCATTGAGCAGCATTATCGTCTATCATAGGTGATAAACTGAGTATCAAAAGGTTACGGTTCATCTCTATAGACAGTCATGGGGATGGTGAGGTGCAAACCCAAAACTTTTCAGGCCAGGCCCTCCCTGCATGTCTGCAGCTTAGGTTCACTAACCTTTCAAAATTAAATGTCCCATACAGGGAACTCATGAATTTTCTTTTAGTAAGTATTTTACTATCTCAAAGAAGCCTTCAGAGCTTAATTTATTTCATTTTTTTTCCATTTACTGAGTTGTCAGCCAGCTCTCTGGGTTACAAACAATAGCATCTACTCTGGCTGATTTGTTCAGAGTATTGATGCACCTAAGGATATCAGGTGGCTATAGCTTCACTGGGATGCCTGGGGAAAAAAAAACAGGAAAAAATTCACAAAAGTACATCTTCAGCAGCAGAACTCCAAAGCATAATGTAGAATGGGACTGTTGAGGAAACAGACTGGCATTACTGGCAGCACTGACCCACTGTGTTGTTTGTGTTAGTCCAGCTGATGCTGCCCCTGGTCCCACCTCCTGCATGATTGTGTTAGAAAGTCCAGCTGATGCTGCCCGTGGTCCCACCTCCTGCATGACTGGCTTCTGGGACTCATTTCTACATAGAAGACCCAGCAGAAGTTTCTTATTGCTATGTTCAGTTGCTCTTCTGTCCTATCTGCTAGTGAAGAAAGGGCTTCTGATGGCCACTCTAGAGGGCCAGGAAGCACAGTGGCAACAGCCTCCCCCCCACCACCATAAATAGCCACACAGAGTTAATGGGCAATAATGAATGCAAGTTAAAGTTGGATTTCTGTGCTGTTTGTATCTACACTTTGGAAGAATTAATAGTTTACTTATGTTGAGTAGTAGTCATTAGCAAACAGATACCATTACTAACAAGTTTAGAGACTCATGATTGGCACCTCCCCATTTAAAATAAGTTGCTGGTTTGGATGAAAAATGGTTCTTAAATGAAAGATTATGGTAATGAATATTCACTTTGCTAACCATCCATCTCATAAATGGATAAAACAAATGATCATTAGCATGCTGTTATTTTCTCAGTTGCCCATAATTTGGCTTTATTTCAAGCCTATACAGGATTCTGTGTGTTTTGTGTTTGGAATGTGATTTTTTCTTATTCACAGATGTTTGAGTAACCTCATGAGAATAACTAAAGAGTTATGAATTAGACATTTAAATTTCAATCAGCATACTTTTAAATTAGACTCATCTCCTTTTCCTTGAGAACACACGATTTTCTCCAAAGATTTTACTTCATGAATGCTTCATAGATATTTAGCAGATCATGCACTTTAGACTTAGGATTTTTGACACAGTGCACACAGGCAAATGAATTGAGTGCATCTTAACTGTGAAAAACCAATTATTTCCTTGGAATTCTCACAGGTTGTGATTCTCCTCTGCTTATTGTTTTCCAGAACCTTGAAAATAAAATGGTTAGTTCACCACCCACTCTTCCAATAGGAAATGCAGCAAGCTTTCTCGTCTGACTATCATTGGATTGCCAGCTCCCAAATAATGACACAGAAACTTATTATTAATTATGAAAACTTGGCCTTTAGCTTAGGCATGTTTCCAACTAGCTCTTATAACTTAACTAACTTACATATATTTTTAATCTACGTTCTGCCACGTGGCACCAATCAGAAGGTGCCTTGGCAAAGACAAATCTTCACAGTGTACAAAAAGATTATCCCACAACAGGGAAACATCTAACTTACACTCTTCTGTGGATTAAAAATGACCAACATTTTTAATAAAATTTCTATGATGTTTTCTTATCATGTGATTTCAATGGTTCCTCGACCTTATTAACATACACAGCTAGTCCTTTATGCCCATTTTAATGACACACTATAAGTACTATTCTAGATTAATAAACACTAAAACAAGTTATTGGTGAATTAATTACATATGTAAGGAGTTCCTGTGAGTTTTCATGTAATAACTGGTAAGAATATATATAGAAATTCAACATTCAACTCTACATACTTGTAATTTTACAAGAAAGCCAGACCTGTAAGGACAATTCTTTGTGAGATCAATATTAATATTCTGTCTTTTACAAGACCCTCTCACACCCTGTACCCACCTCCACCCCGGTTATCATATTATCTCCTTTTCTGTTTCTCATAAATACCATGAGATAGCAACTGTCTCAATCTTTTCATTTTCTACTGCACACTGAACCAGCCTGTCTCATACAGCCCTGGGGGCTCTCTGAGATCAACAGAGCCCTTTGTTGCAACATGAGATTTCCTGAACATCCTATACCCCTTAGCAATTGCCACTGAAAGCATCACTCTCTTGCTTTGTGTGGGACTTTCCTCTTCTCTTGTTCTCTGTCTTTGAACTTCTAATTTTTGCATTCTTTACAAATTCTTATTTTAATAGGAATCATTTCAAGCTGCAGTTCTTTGAGAGAGGGCAGTACCTCTCCTCTTCCTCTGGACATATAGCTTGAGCTACTGCTACTGTACATGCAGAAACCTCAGAGAGTGGCCAGGCGGTGGTGGCACACGCCTTTAATGCCAGCACTCGGGAGGCAGAGCCAGGAGGATCTCTGTGAGTTCTAGGCCAGCCTGGTCTACAGAGTGAGTTCCAGGACAGGCATAAAAACTACACAGAGAAAACCCATCTTGAAAAACAAACAAAACAAAACAAAATAAAAAAAAAACTCACAAAGCCTCACCTGAAGCATCTTTGAGCATCTACACCCTGAGCTCCACAGTCCCACATCCCATTCATGTGGGAATTGCTGTCCAGGGTTAGATTTACTAGACCCATCATCCTCTTGAAATAGTCACAGTTTGACTCCTATTGCAGAATAGTAATTTTCAAGTTTTTTGTCTATGACCAGCTTTAGAGTCCTTAATAATTTTGAGCTACTACAGGGCTTTCTTACATATTAACTTTTATATTCCCTTCACAAAGACTTTGAGAATTTTAAATCATTTATTCTTTCATTTAAAAAATAATAAACCTATTAACATGCTTATTATAAACAACTATATGTGGAAAATAAAGACATCTGGCAAGAAGAATACCATCTTTCAATTTTTTTAGCAATTTATGAATATATGGCAAGCTGAGTCTCATATTTGTTTCTCTGTTCAATATAGAAAACTTTACTGTATGTTACTATAAATAAATGATATTCAAAAGCTAAATAATACTCAAGCATTATATTTTTTATCTCATTGACTCCCTGAATGGCTTCCAAGATTCCCATACCACATCTGAGAGGAGCTGGTGTTGCTACAAGAGTAAGAGGGAGAATAACTAGTTAGATACATGTTAATTATATCAGCTTAGTAGTGTGGAACTGAGGGCCAAAATAAATTTAGAGGGCTGATAAAAATGAAGGGGGGACTGCAGAGGACCTGCCTTTGATTCCCAGCAATGTCGTAATGTGTCACAACCCTTGTAACTCTAGTCCCAGAGGATTCAGTGCCCTTTTTTGACCTTCACAGGCACTGCTCACATGCAATACACATGAAGACAAAATACCCACATACATAAAATTAAAGGTTAATTTTTAAATGAAGTTGGGATGAACGAGGATGCATCTAAAGTGGATAAAGAAAGCAGTCAACCAGTAGAAACTATTGATGTGGTAATGTCAGGTAAACTGCAGAGCTGAGGCAGTACGAAGAACAGGATGAAATGGGAACATTGTCATGAACTGTCTCCGCCATGTTGAAATGGAGAAATAATGCCACAGCATGAAGAGTTGCTAAGGCAAGAAAGTTGCAATTCATTTGTGCCAAAGATCCAGGGCGCACAATGAACAACAGCAGAAAGAAACACAAAAAAAGAATGAAGACACACAATGGAAGAATGGAAGAATTTTTACTGTATCAATAAAGTCCCATCATATTAAATACGGTGCACTAGTTACTTTTTTTCTATTGCTGTGAAGAGACACCATGACCAAAGCAACTTATCAAATAAGGCCATTTAACTGGGGGCTTGTTCATAGTTTCAGAGGGTGAGTTCATGACCATCATGGCAGGGAGCATGATGGTAGGCAGTCAGGTATGACACTGGAGCAGTAGCTGAGAGTTTACATCTGATCCAAGCATGAGGCAGAGTGAGAGCTAACAGAACGGTGTGGGCTTTTGAAACCTCAAAGCCCTCCCCCATTGACATGCCTCCTTCAACAAGCTCCTAATTCTTCCCAAACAATTCCACTAACTAGGAACCAAACATTCAAATATATCAGCCTATGGGGGCCATTCTTGTTCAGGCCACCACATATGGTGGACATGTTGTTGAAATTTGAAAATCAGCTCAAGGTGTGTAATGCAAGGATGAAAAAGCTTCTGCAGCCAAGTAGTGCACTTCATTTTGCCATCTACTGGATAAGGATAGTCCAAGTTCAGGTCTGTTTCCCTAAAGCTTCCAACCAGATGACTCAAAGAAAGGGTTCACTTTGTTCAGGTTAGTCTAAATGACCTAAAGAGAAGAACGCTTGGGAAGGCCACATCATATGTCACACAAATGCCCTGGCTGTAATGTAAGGGCAACTAAAGCTTTGTCTCTAATCTGCTTTCTAAGTGGGACACGTAGGATAGCTCCTGTAGGCACTTCCTAGAGGTGTCCATTTATCAACAGTGGGTGACTGTAGGAAGATGTGGCTCTGCATGAGAGAAATGTTTTCAAGGTTGAAAATATGCTACTTGAGTGGCCAGGGCTCTCTTTCTGTGTAGGAAAAACTCCTGTACACAAAAAGCCCATGACAGAAAAATCTAACGATCATATTGAAACAAGCAACCAAAATGCACAGCACAAGAGAAGTTGGAGGCAGATTAAAACAGCTTCTACAGCTGTTGGTGTTGTGGCCCGCCATCTCTTCCTGATGCACATACTTAAGAAATCACCAACCTAGAAATTCAACAGGGCTTGCGGTTGTTGATGGAACTAACAGTAATGTATTGAACTGTAAAATAGCTATAGCATCTGGTGGGCTAGCCTCCCCAGCACTGGCCTAACAGTTCTGTTGACAAATGCCTTTAGCTAGGGTGACTGAACTCTGATTTCAGTGGTAGAATGCATTCACCCTGTGCATTAAGGTGTCTTAAGTATGAGTTTCAGCTATGACTATTCTTGGCTGTCAACTTGACTCCAACTGGAATTAACTGTAATCAGGGAGCTAGGCACATCTGTGAGGTTTTTTGTTTTTGTTTTTGTTCTTAATTAAATCATTTGAAGTGAGAAGACCCACTTTTAATCTGGATCTTTTAAAGTGGGATGATCCATCTTTAATCTGGGCCACAGCTTCTGGTGGTGGCCTATATAAAGGACATGGAAGAAGGAAACTCTCTCTCTTTCCTTGATTTACTCTTGCTGGGAAATCCATTCTTTTACTGGTATTAGAGCCTGCTTTTTAGGGATTCCAGTGTATACTGAAGACCAGCTGAGATATCCAGTCTGGAGAATGGAACAACTACTGGGCTTTTGGACTTTCCATTGGTAGACAGACATTATTGGACTAGCTGGACCACAGCCTGTAAGCCACTCTAATAAATCCCTTTTCTATATCTACATACAGATTCATTCTATCAGTCCTGCTCCTCTAGATAACTCAGAGTAATAAAAACATTTACTATTTAAGTTATTTGTACTCCAATTTCATTTACATAACTGCTATGTAAATGAGTAAAATTTCTTGGTCATTTCTATTTGTAGTGGGCAGGCTTGTGGGTATGCTTGTAGTAATGTATATAATTTTCTCATCAACCCTTTCTGATGGATGGAATGGGCCTTGCTCTTTTCCTATTTTGTTTAATTTTGGGGGAAATTATGGGCATGAGTCTATACCTCATCAACACAGTGATGAATCCACGACCCCCTTAGCCAATCTCTGCTATTAATGTACCTGAAACTATTCTGGTTTTTTTTTTATTATTTAAGATTTGGTATTTTTATTTCTTTTGATGCTGCAGGCTACATACTTTTCTATCAATAAGTTATCTTTCCATTATGTTAGGTAACTTGGTTACTGTCAGTTATCAGCAAAGTTATCTAAAAAAAATCAGCAGCAAAAGTTGGGTTCTAGACAAAAGAGCCTAAAGAACAATCTTTGTTGTCTGAATGTGGGTTGAAAGGAGGCAACGTAAACATACTGAGACTTCCAGGATAGAGAAGTGAAGAGGAAGCTCCTAGTGGTCAAGTCTGTCACCTGGAAGAATGGACCTGGATGTAGAGTACCTAAAAGGGATGAAGGATGTGAGACAGTGGGGTAGAATAGTTCATCTTGATGTATGTTAGTCCATTTTTCATGTTATCATAAAACACCCTAGGCAAGCTATCTTTATAAGGTGATGGTGCTCATCTAACACACAGTTATGGAGATTTAGTGCAGGGGTCAAGCACTGGCTTGGCACTGATGAGTATCACAGCAGTGGACGTACGTGTGACATGAGGGCTGAAGAGTAATGATGCTCTAGATCATCCACACAGCTGACTTAATGGTCTGTGACTAGGCCATGCCTGTTATGACCCTACTATTTCCTAATTCTACCACCCTGGGGACCAAGTCTGCAACAGCAACCTTTTGGAGAGGTCCATTTAACCCACTCCCAAGCCACCGCATGGTGGTAAGTTAAAGTTTAGGAAACAAGTTCACTTTGTAAAAGGCTTAATCAGGACACACAGCGAAGTTATCATCTTTCCTTGGACAGCAATTAAAGGAAGTTACTAAGGGTAGCAGTTGGCCAGAGATCACTGGAAGTTAAAGAAGAACACTGGGTTTTTTGTTTCTTTGTTTTTGGTTTTTTTGGAGGAGGTGGTGTTTTTTTTTTTTTTAATTTTTGAGTCACTGAATTACATAAATCTTTGGCTTGATAAACCTTCCAAGTCTTTTTAGTGAAAGAACTCTGATGAAGTAACAGTGAGGTTTTGATGCGTGGAACAAGGAACTCTCACATGGTTTGGAGCCACTGACAACCTGAACTCATGGGTCTATTTGATGTGCTTTGCCTTGTCCCCGCCTCAATGAAATAGCATGTGCTTCCTTGAGAAATAAAACTCCCATTATTGCTCATTGCTTAAGTGATGCTTTTAAAAACTCAGCTCCACTTAGGTAGTAAAGTGAAAAACCAAGGGGAAATGTTTCATATAATTCCATGAATTTAAGGTGCCTAGGAATGTATATAGAAATGGATGTTGTGAGTTCTTAAATAAGGATGGTAATAAGGATTTGGGATTAGAGTGATTTTATTTTTCATATGGGTAAGCGAACTCAGTAGAGTTTCTGTGTCCAATGTGACAGCTCCATTTAGATCTAAATACCTAGTTTCCTTAATACAAACTCTAATAAACATAGACATGGAGTAGCAGTAAATACAAGAAAAATCTTGGCATAATTTGAAGATATACATGGAAGGATCTGGAAGCCAAAAATGGTGGACTAAATCTCTCATGCTTCTAAGACACTGTGCGGAATTCCTGTCCCCACGGCCTTTCCCAAACACCTGCTGCAAAATAAACCTGTAAAATCAACTTTTCTAGCTGATCGTCCCTCACCAGGAAGAGGTAGCTACTGAGATGTCTGAATGGTCCTCCTTGAGCTTATCACAGACGGTGGGTACCTGGTGTACCATACCTACCTAGTGTTTGCAGGGAGGAAAAGCAAGGAGGGCTAACAACTCAGGCTGGACATGGACTTCACTGCTTTATCTTGTGTGCTTCTAAGGGAGGGAGGTTCACTTCTGAACTTGCTGAAAATGAACATCTGGGGTGCTCTGACTCTTACTCCTTCAAAAAAAAATAATAGGCATTACATGATCCACAAGGATAACCCCAGCTTAGACTACTAGCAATAGTGGAGAGGGTGCCTGAGCTGGCCTTCCCAGGTAATCAGATTGGTGATTACCCTAACTGTCATCATAGAGCCTTCATCCAGTAACTGATGGAAACAGATGCAGAGATCCACAGCCAAGCACCAGGCCGAGCTCCAGGAGTCCAGTGGAAGAAGAGAGAGTCCATTCTATGAGCAAGGGCATCAAGATCATGATGGGGAAGCCTATACCAAGCTAGTGGGAATTCATGAACTATGGGCTGACAGCTGTGGAGCCTGCATGGCACTGGACTAGGCCCCCTACATAAGCGAGACAGTTGTGTAGCTTGGTCTGTTTAAGGGGCCCCTGGCAGTGGGATCAGGGTCTATCCCTGGTGCATGAGCTGGCTTTTTGGAGCCCATTACCTATGGTGGGACATCTTGCACAGCCTTGTTGCAGGGGGAGGGGGTTAGATCTGCCTCAACTGAATGTGCCAGGCTTTGCTGAATCCTCATGGGAGGCCTTACCTTCTTAGAGGAGGGGATGAGGGTAGGATGGGGGAAGGCTGGGGGGGAAGTGGGAGGAGGGATGAGAGGGGATCTGTGGTTGGTATGTAAAATGAATAAAAAATTTCTTAATGCCAGGTGGTAGTGGCGCACGCCTTTAATCCCAACACTCGGGAGGCAGAGGCAGGCGGATCACTGTGAGTTCGAGGCCAGCCTGGTCTACAGAGTGAGTTCCAGGATAGGCTCCAAAGCTACACAGAAAAACCCTGTCTCGAAAAACCAAAAAAAAAAAAAAAAAGAAAGAAAGAAAGAAAAAGAAAAGAAAAAGAAATTAAAAAATGACTAACCACAAAAAAAAAGAAAAGAAAAGAAAATAGTGAAGTAGTGGCAAAAAAAAAAAAACATGCTTACTGTTCTGTGTGGTGGTGTTTGCACCGCCTCCTTTGGGCTGTATAGTCCAAGGTCATGGGGCAGTGTGAATACCACTAGTGTCTGGTGCCTAATCTTCTAAATAATTAAAGGGAAAGATAAAAGAGTTTGTTAATACATGATGAGACATTCCTTTCTTCCTACTATCTCTGAGCTTCCACCATATTTAACACACTCATGGTATAAAGGATTAATGGCTGTATTTTTCTTTTTAGTGCTTTTTCTTTTACTGTCCAATGGGGTCCACGCTCCAAGAAGAGATAGGCAGGTTTTTCTCCTCTGAGCTCACCTGAGCAGAATATATTTCATTCGCTTTAAAGCGAACCTTTTAGTTACCCACTTTGCTGTATTCAATTTAAAAAGGAAGCCTGACTTCACATTACACACAAGGAAATTGTGAGACCAGTTATATTTATGACCGTGGCTCGAAACAGTAAGAGCTCTGAATTGCTTTTCTACAGTCATATGGAAGTGGGCAGAATCAGAAGGCAGAAATTCATGACTCCGCTAGAGAAGACGTGAGTGGCAAGTGGACACTAAGGCTTTAGGAGAAAATGCCTAATGTATTTCTTTTATTTGTAAAACACGGGGTTCCTTGTTCTTTACAGTGTGGATGATAGAAAATTTAAC
This sequence comes from Peromyscus nudipes, assembly GCA_902168325.1. Lineage (NCBI taxonomy): Eukaryota > Metazoa > Chordata > Mammalia > Rodentia > Cricetidae > Peromyscus > Peromyscus nudipes. Next base: position 12,767 of record CABHPH010129017.1, on the reverse strand, counting down.
CTAGGCAGACTGATATTAAGTCTGTGACCGTAGGAAGAATAGACAGTGCTTCAAAAAATAAAAAATAAACGTTAAAGAACTAAAGTTTTGACTCAGCTGATTTTGTCACTGGAAAGAAAAAGGATCATTCCGTTTTCTATTCCCAGCAGTACATTTTTCATATTCTTATCTTGTTACTAGAAGACAAATGGATGTGGAGCCTAGAAAAAAATACACACACACACACACACACACACACACACACACACACACATATATATAAAACAGCAACCCATTCCTCTGCTGGTTGGGACACAATGTCTGACATAAACAACTGAAGGGAGCAGGGGTTATGGTTGAGCGGACATGGTCCCTTGTGTCGAAAGCATGGCAGCTGGTGGCTGAATCTGTGGTGAGAGCTGGCAATATCTTGGTAGATCAGGAAGCAGAGAGTTCACCAGACACAGGCTGGACTATCGCCATTAAACCCCAACACTCTGACCCTATAGCCCCAGCTAGGGCCAGAGTTCAGAAGCTTCTACACCCTTTCCAAACACTGCAGCTACTTGGGGACCAAGTATGCAAATACATCAGCCTCTGGGGTTTTCTATGAAAGAGGTTAGAACATGAGGTCTTAAACTACATTTCAGGACACTGTGCCGTTGAGTGGGTTTCTCAAGTCACACTGAAAGACTCACCCATCTGTTTGACTGAGAAGCAAGCATGGTAGCTTCTCTGCTCTACAGCACACAAGGGCAGCAAACATATGATGGTCATACTTTATTCAACCCTTCATGCATGCTTGGCAGTCTCACCATGGTAGTCCTTGAGAGACCACATCTGCTGTTTCCTCAGAGGACTTAGGAGCTTTTGGTACTGTTTCTCAGAACTCAGTAATCTCTTAATTGATGTCTAAGAATGCAAAATACCCTTAAAAATGATATATGAAATTTTAACAGTCTGCTCAATCAACTCAGAATCTCCTATTCTTTTTACTGTGTGCAAGGTGGGAGGGTAGCAAATATTGAAAGAACTCACATTCTAGAAGTACTTTCATTATGTGTGGCTTACATTAATGTTGTGGGAGATGCTACACACTTTATGTTATGCAAATTTAAATTATACATTTATCATGAACAAAAATGATATATTGATCACAGTTTCCCATATACTCTGAGTATGTATACATTGTAATCATCATCAAAGAGGATCAATGATGTATTTGATAGGGTAATTAGAAGCCTGCATTTATAGGTACCACAAGGGTAATATAGTATCATAAATAACAATGAAGCCAAGAGTTAAAATTCTATTAGGAATTTCTAGAGGAAAGAAATCAACTTACTGTATCAGTAAATACTGAAGAGCATGGTATTATATGCAACAGCTGTCTTGTGGCCTCATTTCTCATGTAGACAGATAAACAATTAGACAAGCATAGTTCATTTGACAGTAAGGGGCATACGAGGTGGTTCTTGGAAAACATCTGGAAGAAATGATGCAAAGGAGAATTTTCATATGCACTGATAGACAGAGAAAACACCTGGTTGACCTTTCTCCTTCACAGACATCCGAGAAGGCATTTTCTCCTATGCCATCTCAAAACAAAATGCCGCCATACTCATTGCCCCTCCCTACTACTTCCTGCATGTCTCTCTATCAGTCTCCCTGACTACCTCTTATTCTATGTTTACTTCCTGTCAAATGATTGCTTTCTCCACCTCTTGATTTATGGAATGTTGTTGTATTTAATACTGTTTACAATAAGTAGAAAGCTCCTGGATTAAAGGTGTATGCTCAGGCTGAGCCACACTACAACTAGAAACAGATTTTTTTTTCAGTAAATAACACAGTCTCAGAGTTCTTAGTGTCAAATATCCTGCAACAACAAGTGCTAATATATTTTGCAATAAGGTTTGCAAAAGCACTTAAAACACACACACACACACACACACACACACACACACATATGCGCGCACGCACTTACTACAATATATGTCAACTCTAATCTCTAATCCTCACCACCCCTGAAGCATAGAGGTGAAGCTATCACAAAAGGAGTAAAAGTCAAACATAAGTGCTGTTCTAAATTGTCCAGCCCCGAAGCCAAACTCTCTTCCTGAATGGCAATCTGAATAACACTAGAGTAAGATTCTTCAAAGCACACATTTGGCAAGTTTCATATGTAAATGACGCAGAAGCGGGCTCTCTGGAGGGAGTGAGGCAAAGGGGCCCATGGTAAGAACTGCAAGTTGATCACGTGTGCTGTAGTGAAAATAGATGCTGGAGTTAAAAAGAAAGGTGAGGGTTAAAACAGAAAAACTAGAAGTGCTGGGGAGGAGAAACAAAAAGTTTGCAGGTAGGCGTTACATACCCAAGTAGGCCTGATTAGAGAAGGAGAGGCTCTGAGAAGCAAGGCCAGCAGCTAGCTTCCATGAGATCTGCTCCCCCGCCCCCCAGGAATGTATGCTAAATACTATTTCTCTTTTACGTATTCTTGTTTCTATTGCAGCTAAGTGTAGCAGACAGAATTGCAAGTAATAATGGCTTCTGCTGCCACCTGTATCAGGAAAGAGACCACCTGCCCCCCAACACCATCTTGTCGATAATGAGTTACCTAAGAATGACTGGGGCTGTATCAGTAGTTGTGATGTGAGTTACAAGCTTGCCACTAGATGTGAGAACAAAGCCAGCATAGTCAAAGTAACTTCAAGTGAGACACCTGCAGGGTGTAGCAACAACCAATCACTAACCACTAACAGTTGAGGTCAGTAACTAATGAAGTGGGAGCAGAGATTAGTAGAGGAGACTTCACACCCTAACTGCATGAGCTGCCTATGAATGGAGCATCATCATCTCCCAGGTTGGGCAAAGGGGACATTCATAGAGTGTGTGGACCCTCCATTGGCTCAGCACACACACACACACACACACACACACACACAGCCGCAGATCTGACTAATCTCAGAGAGACTACCACAGCCTTTGTCTATTTTCTGCTGTAGTCTCATAGAATCCCCTAGACAATGAATGCGGTTTAATGACTTTTCCTCCCTGGGACCCCTCCCTCTTGGGGGGGGGGAACCTCTCTCTAACTTTTCCTTTATTTATTGCCTTCTTTTAATTTTTCACCTTCCCTTGATTCCGTACTTCTCTGTTTTGCTCCTTAGTAAAGCTCATCACTCCCTTTGTTTACTCCCACAGATGTTCACATTGTTAATCTTCGTTGACAGGAGACAATTATCTCCATGGCCAGTCAGTGATCTTTCATGACACTGAGTTTCTGTAACCCTAGATCCTTGGGTCAAGCATAAGGGTGTGAAGAAAGGACCTGCTACACTTAAAAAAAACAGAATCACGAACATGTATACATTCATGCATTCATGTGTGAATGGGCATTATGCTGGTGAGTCTCAAAATAATTCAAAATATGTTTTGGAATTACCTTATTGTGTGTTAATTGAATATTTTACGCCCTCACTCAATCTTTATGTTGATTTATCACTTTTAGGTCCTTTTTCTTTGTATCTTATTTTTTAGCAATTACAATATGTTTTATGGCATATATAATATACATATTATATATATATGATTTGTATCCATACTTCAGATGTAGAAAGGAAATTTGTTGATAATATATTCCTATTTTTCTCATTTGTCTCAATGAAAGCCAATGCATTTTCTCTGTGTAATTTGAGTAAGACTTTTTTATCTCCAAGATATTTTCTGTGTTCAGAATTCTGGCTTGATTCTTTTCCCCTTTTGTTTGTACTGCTCTGAAGACGTCAGCATATTGTGTTCTAACATCTGAAGTGTCAGTCATAAATACTGATGCAATTCTTACCTGTGTGCAGTCCGTCTTTGTTCTCTTTCAGAATCCAGTTAGTTAAGGCCCATTTTAAAAGAAGTAGATGGATAGACCAGTCTGGAGTCCAGAGGGAAGGAGAGGCATTGGAATGGCCATTAACAATTGTCAGCAAGTGGAATCACGTTGTATGAGATTACTATAGAAATTGGGGTAAATGAGAAATTATAAATACAGGGATAAGGACACTTGCTCACATTTGGAGGCTAAGAAGCTAAATGCCCAGCAAAAATGCATAAGGACCAGACAGTCGGCTTCATAAAAGAGATCAAAAAGTGTTTCTAGAAGAATCATGCTAGCAAATGATCTTGAGAAATTGAGTGACTGAGCACCTTCCCACTGGGCAATATGAAGATCATGTAATTTTAAAAGATTTGGGTTGATGTGGATAACATTCACATTTTTTTTAAAGCAAAGATATATGCCCTATCTGGTATGGGATTTAGAGCAAATGAAGTTGCTTTTGCTATTGTTGTTAGCTGATTCGTTTTTGTTTTTGTTTTGTTTTGTTTTTTTAAGATAAAAGGTATTTTGATATGCTCATCTACTAAGAAGAAGGATCCAGGAAGGAAAGTGATTTCACCAGGGCGAGAATGAGGAAAGAAAGAGGTCTGGGTCAGCTGCAGAGACAAGTCTTTGAGCAGAGGGAACTGATACCATTTACAAATGGAGAGATTGAATCTGGGTTATACCAGAGAGAGTTCAAATTCAGAATGGCGGGGAACAAAACACGCAGGTGTCTTGGAGGGAGAATTTGTAGTAAAAGCTTGAGAATTTCTCATGAATGCTTTTGTTTTCTTAGTGAAATAAGAATCATGCCCTGCTTGCAAGTCATTTCAAGTTTGTGCAACTTATATCTGTGCCGTTGATCATTTTATTCTTGGATAGGACATCCGTTCTCTTAATCTTCTTGTTGAAGACCTCATTGGTCTTCAGTGTTCACCTGAGAACCCACCCTAATGGAGAGGGTCCTTCCATTGGCTTCCAGGCTGCCAAGGTGCCTGCCCACAAGGTGTATCACCCACACTGTACCAGTCATGCTGCCCCTTCGATTTACCTATTGGTGGGGCATGTGCTATCTTTGAAAGGTGAAAGTCTTTCTTTCCCAGTAACAGTTAGCAGTTGAGTGGTGGTAGTGATAAGTGCAGCTGGATAGTTGTGGTCCTAGTGACTAGTTGCAGATAAATAGTTATAAGGGATGGTTTGGTGAGAGGTAGCTATTCTTGGAAGTAGTTACCTGGGAGGATCAGACAGTATTTCAAAAATGTTATTGCTCTTATGTTTTGTTTATCGAATGAGCAAAACAAAGAGAGGCCATGCTGACAAATGTCCTTGATTGTGTCTGTCTCTCTAAAATACTTTCCTATCATTTTTAGAAAAGCCTTTGTGCTATAACCGTATCAGAGTTGGTTTCCTCCCAGAATTCCTCTGTGCTTTATTTTCCAAGTCTCTTCTCTTTATTCCATGCTTCATATAATTCAAAGAAAAGCCCTCTCAGTTCCCACTCTGCTTCGCTCCATCGGAAAACTTAACTCAGGTCAGGACTGTATTTCCTATTTCTATGGATATGTCTGTCCTCTTTATTTAAACTTTACTAACTCCAAAGAATGTTTTCTAGAAACAGGATCCGCTCTCCTTCCTTTCCCTCATCACAGCTCCTGAGTGTCAAGTGTAAGTACTGTCTGAGGAGTCACCAAACCCAGTGAGTACACAGGGTACAATTTCAGAGCACCCTTAATGGAAGTATGGTGAAAACCATTTAAAAATATTGGATGAAATCCTTCTCAGCCTATTTGTTATACAACAATGATAACATTAAATGACATATAAACTAAATACGAGTCATTTTAATGTGTTTTATAATTCAAGAATGATCCAGAATATTTGCTTTAAATTTATTTGCAGATGGAAAAGCCAAGCTATTTCAGAAAACAAGTAAACAACATGGTTTTCTGAATAGTTTTGGTTTTCATCTCCTTTTGAACGGCAGTTCATTTAAGTCCACCTGTGGAAATTATTTGGTGTAAGTAAGAACTTTCTGGCAATAAGTATAACATTGCTATTGAAAGATAAATGACAGGAAAAAAACAATCTTGGGAGTGCATAAATTTATGAGATTTTAGGTTCTCAACACTCATAGGTCTTTATGTTTTACAGTAGAGTAGTGGTCTTCAACCTTCCTAATGCTACAACCCTTTAATATAATTCCTCATGTTGTGGTGACCCCCAACCATAAAATTATTTTTGTTGCTACTTCATAACTGTAATTTTGCTACTGTTATGAATCGTAATGTAATTATCTGACATGCGGAATATATGATGTGGAACCCCTGTGAAAGGGTCATTCAATTTCCCCAAAGGAGTCGCGACCCACAGGTTGAGAACTGCTTCACTAGACTCGTTATTCCGTCACCCACCAACAACTACATGACGCCATTTCACTCACATGTGCACATCAGCCCAGATCTTGGTTAATCTTTTCTTCATGGACATGCATTTGCTTCTTTGTCAGATACATTTTACTCGGTGTTTCCCATAAGGGTTCCCGCATCTTCAGGGAAAATCTACAAGTCTTAGACTGTCTGGGTGAAGGTGGTGAAACTGATTCTTTCCTTGTGGGTAGGCTCCAAGAGGAGATGATACAGAAATAAAAGAGATTATAAAAGAACGTCTCACAAGCACAAGACAGCAGGGAGAAGCAGGAAGAGATATTTATTAGGAATCCCTCTCTAGAACATCTATTGCTTTGTCTCATCTGACTTCCTCAGTCCGCATGTTAAGATCTGGAGACTTCCGCGGGGAACAGAGGACAGCTATGTAAAAGGCTTCAGTCAGAGAAACAGTTCTCACAACAGAACGAGGCAGGGTCAAGGGAGCTCCCAGGAGATCTGTCAGTTCCTCCCCAGTTTAGAACTCAAGTTTCAGACAGACCCAGACAGGTTAGGACACAGCCATGCTGTTTCAGAAGGAAGGAGGAATAGAGATTATTTTCTCCTCCCCTAGGGAAAGAAAAAAGATAAAAGCAGAAAAATATAATGGGGCCTACCCAAAGTGGGGGTGCATTTAAAGAGTTTGAGAGTAGACACTTCAGAAATGCAACCCCATACCACGAGTTCCAGGAAGAACAATAAAGATGATAAAAATTGGATAAAAGGGGACCCAACCTTGCCTGAGATTTCCTGTGCCTGGGGGGAGGAGCTTTGGAGGCCTCTACTATTCTGTGGCCTCTAAAACAGACATCAATATTAGCTTGGACACTAGGCTAATGACTGCACCCAGAGTTACCATGCCAAGCACAGAGCAGACTAAAGTCTGTATATTTCTATGATGCATACAGATCTTTAGATATGAAGTGCTGGCAGGAAGCTTGGGGTACTGTACAGGGACCAATGCCACCTAGCACATCACCACAACGTGAATAGACAGACTTGCCTCCTTCACCATGGATACCTGGTTCATTATGTGAATGGAATTCTCTTCCTAGACTCAAACCCTCTTCAGGGGAAATGGTAAAAGCCAAAGAGTGAAATCTGAACTTCATTGAACCTGAGTTAGTGATCTTTAGACATGGCGATTGAACTGAATTTACACGGAATACTATATTTCTAGGAACAGGAAACTTGTTTTTCTTGCCATTGAAGTCAGCAACTAGAATTTCAACCTTTGACACAAATTTGAAGTCTAATAAATTGACTTTGTATCATAAAAAGCAGCTTTAGAGGCAGACTCACATGAAAGTCCTGCTGATGTACAAGATCACTGTGGTTTCCATCATGGTGGAGTTCATCAATAGGAAACTTCTAAGATTCCGTTTAAAATCAGTGCTAATTGTGGCTCAACGTTTTAGACACACAGTACACAGAAAATAATGATCATCTTTAAACATTGTCAGGGTTTAAGTGCTCATGAATTTTATACTCCCGCAGAGAGTGAAACGGAATAGGAAAGAGCTTTAATAAGGTGGCGATTTGTATCTCCATGTCCCCTGGAACCACCATGGGCCCTTCAGCTCTGGTTTTAAGCCTGGAAAGACAGGAGTGAAGCCTTCCATACATTTTCTCAAATTTGACAGAAAGAATCAGCTAAGGAGTTGGCTAAACACGAAGGTTCATTTCAGCTGCCAGAGTTGGCATTTGAAAGGAGCCATCACTTGAGGTCGCAGTGACAGCGCTGCTGAGGACTTGGTTAATGAGAGCTGGTGCCCTGGTTGCACTTCCTGACTCTGAAAGCTTCTCAGTATGGGACCCCAATTACTGTCACTTTTTGTGCTGATGCACATCGGACCATCCAGGACGGCCCCTGCCCCCACTCCAGGACTTAATCAGCACGATTTATCGTTCTTCTTTTAGAAGTTCTCCAGTCATTTGCCATGATTTCAAACACGGTGGCTGAACAATCCTTGAGGATGCACAGGCAGTGGTGTGGCTTTTTGGCCCGCGGCTGCCACCTGGTGGTGAGAAAAGAACTCCAAGATACTGAGAAATCAAAAGTGATCCCTTCTGCTTTCTTTTTCTTTGGGGTAAAGATGGGAGTCTGAGTGTTTGACTAGCGCAAATTAAGAAAGGTGGGTTTTTTTTTAAGGCAGTGTACAAGGATGGAAAAGTCCATGGTCAAATTCTTCTGGGATGCAGTGCCTTGGAGCCTTACCTGTCAGTGAGAGCTGGCATCTTAACTGGGAAGCCTTCAATGCAGATGTGGACATGCGGGATGTGGGAGGTTGGATTTTCTTTAGAGCTGATTTTCATGTCTGTTCACCTCTAGCCAGGATCCTGACAGGACTGTAGAGGAGGAGGCATCTAATTATCAAGTTATTATAAAGGAAAGTCAGAGAAATTAGATTGTGTGCTCTTCGACACTCCGATAGACAACAGAAATGCTGCCAACATCATTTATTAAGAAAGAGTAATTAACCCAAAGGCATTCTTAATGGTGGGGTCTGGAGTTTATTTTTCACTTTGCAAAGAGTTTATGTAAACAGAAGTGGCACAATTTGCTGGAATTCGGGTTTGCTATCATTCTGAATGTGGTTGGGTTCTCCTGCCTGTTTAGCTCATTTATTTTCTCTACAAATAACTTCCAGTTGGGGCTGAAGAAGAATTGGGAATTGTATATAAGTGATTATGGGGATGAGAAGAGATAAACATCTCTCTTGTCATCATAGCTGATCTATATGAAGTTCTCATTACATCCACTAGAAAAATAGCATTTAGATAGGAGCACTCGAAACACTTGAAGGGATTGAGTGTCCCCAGTTTGTATTCGAGCAAGGCTTTCACTAGGTCCAACATTTTACAGTGAGGTCGAGGACAAGTCATCCCCTCCCACCCCAGTAGACCCTCAGTGACCTTCCTCCATCTGGGAGTGTAGGCCAGATGCCTTGAAAATAGTGCCACCTGCTGGAGAAATGGGCTTAATGCATGAGTCTTTATGGGGAATATTTCATATTCAAATTGAAATTAAAGTAATATTGTCTTTACTTTAAAAATGCACTTTTATCATTCTTTCTTTAAAAGTATAGATTTATTTCTTCTTTCTTTTCTTATTCTGGGGATCCAATCCAGAAGTTAATGCATGCTAGGACAAGTATTATGCCATGGAGCTACATCTCCAGCCCTGTGTCTGGCTTCTATATATGAATACGCACATCGTTATCAGCACAAACATGTAATTATCTACCCCTGTGTGTCTGCAGACTCTGCATCTTGTCAGTAAGTTGATAAAGGAGGGAAAGGATCAAGCATGGTGATGCCCACCTTTAATCCCAGCACTCAGGAGGCAGAGGCAGGAAGATTTCTGTGAGTTCGAACCCAGCTGGGCCTGGTCTACACAGTGAGTTTCAGGATAGCCAGGACTACATGGAGTCTCATACACACACACACAAAAAAAAAAAAATGGAGAGGAAAAGCAAGCAGGTAGGGGAACAACATATTTGAGTCAGGAAGTAAGGAGAGAGTGAAACATGGAGCCAGGTTGGGACTGATCACCTAATGCACACAAGAAAGTCCAACACACCCTCTGGAGAAGAGAGAGCAGTATTTCCACCCTGACTTTTTCCAGCTGTTTGCACTGAGAGAAATTTGATCAGGTACATGAGTCACCACATCCATAAAATGAGAAAAGAGCAGCCACTCTGGCAGAAAACTGCTTCAGTCTCTGAAACTCTTCCCTCTTGCTTAACAGTCTTGCCTGAAGCTGGGCCAGAGTCTGGGCTAAGTGACTGTGTGGAAGGGAACAAAACGCTGTCTTCAAAAAAAAAAAAAATGGATGTGGATGTAAAAACGTAGAGGTTTAGACTTAATGGTCCTGTCTAGTTACAAGGTTGAAAAATTTTTTTTTTTTTTTTTTTTTTTGGTTTTTCGAGACAGGGTTTCTCTGTGTAGCTTTGAGCCTTTCTTGGAACTGCTTTGGAGACCAGGCTGGCTTCAAACTCACAGAGATCCGCCTGCCTCTGCCTCCCGAGTGCTGGGACTAAAGGCGTGTGCCACCACCGCCCGGTGAAAAAGTACCTCTTAACTATGACAAAATAATATTCATTCAGTAATGTGAGGGGAAAACTTGAAAACTGGTACTAAGCTATGGTTAGGAAGAAAGGGAACTACAAAAACTATATTTAGACAGAGGAGATGGTTCAGTGAGTGAAAGTGCTTCCTGAGCAGATATGAACAGAGGGGTTCAGACTCCCCAAGCCTCCACTCACCCTGCCTGCAAACCCAGTGCTGTGGAGGCTGGAGACAGACAAATCGCTGGAGTTTGCTGGCTGCCCGTCTAGCTCCTGGTTCAGTGAAAGACGATGCCTTGTGGGAATAAGGTAGAGGGTGATAGAGCAGGATGCCTGGGCATCCTGCTGTGTACTCTGCATGCATTCATGTGCATGCAGGAGCACCCAGAGCATGAATACCTGTGTATACCATATAGACAGTCCCTGAGTATACACACTCATCAAATATGTACAAATACACCCCCACACACATATTCACAGCATAAATACCTGTGTACACCAAGTGTACACTCGCTGCATATGCGCACACACCTTACAGTCACACACACACACACACACACACACACACACACACACACACACATATAAAGAGTCCCCCAATACCGAGATCTACCAATATACAAATTCAGAAGACCATAGGAAATCTGAACCCAAGAAGCAAAGGTTTAACCCATTTGAGGACCTGAGGAAGGAGTCACCCTCTGAGGAGTCTTCCAGCGTTCACAGGTGATGTGCAGCGGACTCTAAAGCTTATTCTGAAGTTCTAGCTCCGTCTTGTCAACGTGACTCACAGCCAATCACGTATCTTTTCTAGAATGATGAGACTGTCAAAATCAGCGTTACAAAGGGCAGACAGGAGCTCTCATCCCTTTATCCTGCTAGCTCAAAGCTTATTTCTTCCTGCGGTGTTTCTTCATGGTGTAAGCTCAGGCATAATAAATGTGGCCTCCAGGTGGCAGGAGCGCACTCTAGTTAAATGGAGGCGCCTGGGGCCTCGCTTTCCCCATAGGCTGCTAATTAAATTCTCCACTAGGTGGCAGCAACCGGAATACAATTCGAAAAAACCGTTAGTAGGTAAAAAACCAACTTCAAATCTTTCTGTTTATATTTGAGAGCAGCACTTTACAAAAGTGTAAACATTCTAATTTTTTTTTCTGGAAATTGTGACATTATTAGCTTATAGGACCTCAATACACCAACTTAATATGCAAGAATAAAACGCAAAAACAAACCAACAAGAAAGCAAACTTTCGTGGAGACGCCTTCCAATAATAAAGGAAATTTTTATTTGAAAAAAAATTATTATTATTAAGAATTTAGGTGTTCAGATTTTTTAACCCAACTTAGTGGTTAAGAAAGAGACTAAAATAGTGTTGGGGACAATGGGACTTATTATTTATTGACCGGTGCTGTGCGCCAACCCTGTATTTTAAAAGCTTAAAAGAAAGAAAGAAAGAAAAAAAAAAACCAGTGGGCCTGGATCAGAAACTCTCAAGCAAGCCCAGATTTGAACATAAGCCTGGACAGAGCCATTACTGCTGTCCTTTCCATGACCTTACACTTTTTTTTTCTGCTAGAGCTGTTTTCACAAGGGAATTAGAAGTGCATGCAAGTTATAAATTTGCATGCGAACAAGGACACATTCCCATTATGACTTTCCCTTACGTGCAGACACATACCATTAATTCAGTGAGGGACAATATTGTAGTTTGAATCCAGTTACACCGAAAGCTAGCATTGGATATTGGTTTAAAAGCAAAGCAATAAATCCACTCATGCAGAAGAAATGAGTGTCCAAAGGTATCATAAATATAAGGAGAGGAAGACTAGAGAAGAGAAGAATCCTAGGTGCCTGACTGGAAAGAGGAAGGGAAGCCTGGGTGGGGGCAGGGCAGGCTAGGAGCTCCCACAAGCGGCCTTTACATTTCTGTGGCTACCCACCCGGTCTTTAGAAAGTTATCTGGGCACGGGCGCTGTCTTGGACAGACACAAATAACCCATTTCAGCACAGATGAGTAAGTACCATGCATGGTGACCCCTGGGCATGACTTGAGTCCCCAGAGACAAACACGGGGTCAGTCAAGCTTTGAAGGCAGTGAGAGCAGGCAGGATCTAAGGGCAGCCCCAGTGGGAGGAAGCCTGGTGAGGAGGACCCCCCACCTCCATCCCCCTGCCATTCTTTCCACATTGGACTGGAACCCAGAGCAAGAAGAGGAATAACAAGTCAGACGGTGCAAAGATCACTAAGACAAAATTTGCTTTGTACACAATAATTTATTGTCCTGTAAACCTTCATTTTTTTTATACACTTTGCTTCAAGTATCTTTATGAGCGACACAGTGAAATAGTAAGGCGTTATCTAGGGGCACGAGAAGACGGCACTCTTGGGGAGGAAGAAAAGCCTTGTTTCACACACTAAATAGC
>CABHPH010129014.1:0-14331 GCA_902168325.1 Peromyscus nudipes | reverse complement strand
GAGATCCACCTGCCTCTGCTTCCCAAGTGCTGGGATTAAAAGTGTGCGCCACCACTGCCAGTTTGTTTATTTTTAATAAACTACAGGACCTCCTACTGTAGTCCAAATGCATTCTGACTTATCCAGGACCTCCTACTGTAGTCCAAATGCATTCTGACTTATCCAGGACCTCCTACTGTATTCCAAGTGCATTCTGACTTATCCAGTACCTCCTACTGTATCCCAACTGTATTCTGACTTATCCAGGACCTCCTACTGTATCCCAACTGTATTCTGACTTATCCAGGACCTCCTACTGTAGTCCAACTGTATTCTGACTTATCCAGGACCTCCTACTGTATCCCAACTGTATTCTGACTTAACCAGTACTTCCTACTGTATTCCAAATGTATTCTGACTTATCCAGGACCTCCTACTGTATTCCAAATGCATTCTGACTTATCCAGGACCTCCTACTGTAGTCCAACTGTATTCTGACTTATCCAGTACCTCCTACTGTAGTCCAACTGTATTCTGACTTATCCAGTACTTCCTACTGTATCCCAACTGTGTTCTGACTTATTCAGTACTTTCTGTTGTATTCCAACCGTAATCTAATTTTGGTCTCTTTCCTACCAACTATTTTCCTTTCAGAAACTGAGTCACTCCCTGGATTCAGCTTGGAGGCTGGAGTTTTCACCTGGCTCCTCCTCTGCATGCTCCAAAAATGCCTCTCAGCTGAGGCTGCTGAAATAGAACCAAGGTACAGGAAGGGGTTTCCCCTCAGTGGAAGGGAGCACTCTTACTGTAAAGACAAAACAAGGTAAAGTTTTCTTTTTTTCCCCTTAAGGTTTTTTTTTTAAAGGGGGAGAGTACACAGGATGTGTGTGTGTGTGTGTCTGTCTGTCTGTCTGTGTCTCTTCTATGTGTCCATGAGTGCAGACATCTGCTGAGTCCAGAAGAGGGTATGGGAAATGCTGTGGATATTGCTCTGTATAAATAAAATGCTGATTGGCCAGTAGCCAGGTAGGAAGTATAGGCGGGACAAGCAGAGAAGAGAATTCTGGGAACAAGAAGGCTGAGTCAGGAGACGCCAGCCTGCCGTCCAGGGAACAGCATGTAAAGGCAACAGGTAAAGCCACAGAACATGTGGCAACTTATAGATTAACAGAAATGGGCTGAGTATAAGAGTAAGAGCTAGACAATGGTAGGCCTGAGCTAATGGCCGAGCAGTTTAAATAATGTAAGCGTCTGTGTTTGTTTTATAAGTGGGCTCGGGGACTGCTGGGGCTTGGCGGGACCTGGAGAGGAAAAACTCCAGCTACAGAGAAACCCTGGAGTTAGAGTTACAGGTAGCTGTGAGCTGCCTGATATGGGTGCTGAAAACTCTGGACTCAGATCCTCTGAAAGAGCAGTATGTGTTCTTCACCACTTTTCTCTTCTTGTCCCCTCCTCCATCTCTGTCTTTAAGATTCTTTCTTTCCTTGTCACTCCTCAGGAAGTGCCATCTCAGTGCTCCTCAAGCTTCGTCGCACACGGGCCCTGGAAGTTAGGGTCACGTGGTCATGGCACCCAGCACTGCTGGCTCTGCAAGAGCAAAGGGGAAGAGCTAACCCAATCAGACGTGTTCAGTTTTCTCCAACTGCAAGATGTAGATGTAACCAACCGCCTTATTAAATAAGGAACACAGAGCCAATGTAAGGATGAAAGCCCAAAGAGGTCAGAGCTAAGAGTCTTACCCGCTTTTCCGCCAGCTAGCTTCTCCCGCCAGGAGATCTCTCCGAAAAGGAACTACTCCCTGTGTGTTCGTCTTTAAATAGGAGTTCTGTTCTGCCTTCTCATTGGTTGTAAACCCAACTACGTGACTGCCTCATTACTGCCTCTCTGTACAGACCTCCAGGTCTTCTATGGTTGGTATTGAGATTAAGGGCGTGTGTCTCCAATGCTGGCTGTATCCTTGAACACACAGAGATCTACCTAGTTCTGCTTACCAAGTGCTGGGATTAAAGGCGTGGACCACCACCGCCCTGGCTTTCGCTATGGCTTGCTAATAGCTCTGACCCCTAGGCAACTTTATTTATTAACATACAAATAAAATCACATTTCAGTACAAATAGAATACCACTATAGCAAGAACTGAGCCCGAGCCTGAGGACCAGCTTGACTAGTTGGAGAAACACCTAGATTTGTAACCCCCACCTCTGGGTGTATCTCCACAGACAGTAGGTCAGGTGAGATCCGCTGGGTAGGTGAGTTCCCACCTGCAACCCAGCACTTGGGAGACAGAGACAAGACCACTAAGGTTTGAGGCCAGCTTGGTGTCCTCTCTGGAGTGAGTATATGCCATCTGGGTTATATATTGAGACCCTGTTTGAAAAACAAGGGTTTGGTAAGATGGCTCGGGGAGTAAAAGTATTGCCACCAAGCCTGATAACCTAAGTTTGAGCCACAGAACACACATGGTGGAAGGTGAGAAGCACTTCCCACAAGTTGTTCTCTGCCCTCCACATGCTCACACACATACATACACACAGATGAAGCATGAACCTAATTAGTCTTAACAATAAAAATCCAGAGTCAGATAACCAAGGTGAAAGCTTGAAAGATCAGAGAAGCAGAGCAGCCACAGTCACTTCTTACCTCTACAAATCCTCAGACCGAATGAGAGGATCCTGTCTCCACCCACCTTATATTCCTGTCTCCACCTCCCAAGTGCTGGGATAAAAGGAGTGTGCCACCACCACCCAGCTCTGTTTCTCTTTTAGACTGGTTCAATCTCATGTAGCCCAGGGTGGCCTCGAACTCCTGATCTTACTGCTTCCTCCTCCCAAGTGCTGGGTTTAAAGGTGTGTGCCACACTGCCTGGCCTCTATGGTTAACTACTGGCTAGATCTACCCTCCGATCTCCAGGCAAGCTTTATTTGTCAGAACACAAACAAAATATACACACACAAGTAAATACATAAATGAACATAAAACAAGTTTATATTTTTAAAAATCATGAAGGATCAGTCCTAACAAATGATTTAATCCACTAACGGATTCAAAGTCTGAAAAAAAAAAAACACCAGGAAGTGGTGGAACAGGGGGAGGTGGGGGCCTATGGAGAAAGCAGGTCCCTGGGGGCATGTCTATGTCAGCCATGTCTTGTCCTGGCCACTTCCTGCTAATGCTCCACTCTGCTCTCTCTCCTCCACACTGTGGAGAGACTGGAGAGACTAAACCTTCTGAAATGAGGAGCTCATAGAGTCTTTGCTTTAAGTCGTTCCCCTCAAGGGAATCAAAACAACATAGAGGAACTCCACAGCGCACTGCACTCCCACCAAGAAAGAGAGGACGCGGGAGGGTGAACGGTGAAGGAGCCACTGCAGTCACCTGCATCAGGTGTGCTTCGGATTCAGTCTCAGTATTCAGACCCCGCCCCCTTCTTTACACAGAGTTCTGAGCATACAGGTCAATTTTAAATTAAAATATGAAATATAATCCTAGCAGGAGTCAGCCAATAATTCTTCTCTTTCACATGCACGCTCTCTCCTCCCAGAAGAAAACAATTAAGAAAAGATTCCCTAAATTGACCAGATGCATTTCCATTTTTTTTTTTCTTCCCTTCTTTGCTTTTCTAGTCCAGGCAAGAAGGGCCCTCCCACGGAAATCAACAAGTATCTCATTGCCTAAGAAGAAAATCTGAAAAGCATTCATAGGCTTCAAGATAATATCTTTTGAAATCTTCCTTGGCACTTCCTTCCGAAGTACCTTTTTTCTAAAAATAGAATTCTCAGAGTGACCAGAGCAAATGAAGTTTGGGTGGGGGAAGAAAATCTTTCTGCCAAGTTGTGAGATGGACATGAATTAAAGTAACTGAAATATGAGCCTGTGTTATTGTGATCTGAAGTGCTAACGTGTGCCCTTCGCCTAAAACATGCAAAATATTTTCAAAACAAGCACCATGTGATACTTGGCAGTCATATTATTACGGCTCTCCTAGGGAGAGAACTTGTCAAATGGAAACTTTGGGACTGTACTAAAATACAAACACTTTCTAAACACAGCTCAAAATTAGCCACATTTTGAGGATGGAGTGCTGGCCTAGCAGCAGGGCCCCTGACCCCGACGCCAGAACCGCCCCTTAGAAAATCCAGCTCCCTGACCCACCAGTGGAGAAATAAGTAAGGCCTCAGGAGAGGTGAGCGAGAGCTTCCCAGCGACCAGGCCCCCTTGGGAATTATGGAAGAACAATAGCATTTCTGCCCAACAGACACACGAGCACCCTGCAAGCCAGGGGCCAAGCCTTGGCTTTCCATACCACAATAGGCCGGGAGGGAACCTTTTGTTCCTCCCAAATAAGTCCGAGAGGGCCTCTTACCTAACACACGCCCTCCATTCAGTTCCGTTTGTCTTTGTTTTCTCATTCCCTTTGATTTTTTTAAATAAAGACTTTAGCCTATGATTCTCATACCTTCTCAAATTGAGCTCAGTGATTAGGGTTTTTTCTTTCTTTCTTTCTTTTCTTTTTAATTCACCGAGTTATTTCTGGGCATCTGGTAGGTCCGTCCGTCCCTCCCCCCCCCCCCTTCCTTTTCCCCCCGTCCCCGCCCCCCCCCTCTCTATATGGGAACAAGGTATTCAGAGGGCAATCGCTGTCAGCTTAATCTTCGGAATACATTCCCAGAATGGGCCGCTGTCTCCCCATACCTGGGTTGTTAGCCACCGGTGTCACGGTGTCACCTAGTCCGCTCCCTACCCCCCACTCCGCCCACCCCCACCACCCTCCACCACCATCCCCACCCCCACCACCCTCCACCACCACCACCACCCCCGGGCTCCATAGTGTGGGTCTTGAATCCATTCAACAACAACAAAAACACATGCTCACACATGCACTCACACACACAGGCAACCACCACTGTTTCGAAAAAAAAGAATGCGGAGTCACAAATATAAACTCAGGAACAAAGAACAATGCATATTTGGAAAAAAATAAATTACAACAAAATACAATCTAAGAATCTGAAAACCCCCAGGGCATGGTGGCACATGCCTTTAATCCCAGCACAGACAAACATATTTCTGTGGTGTACACAGTTCCAGATCACCAGTCAGGGCTACAAAGTGAGACCCTGTTTCAAAAAAACAAAACACAAAAACAAAAGAAAGACTCCAATAAGCATATTAAACACCATATAAAACAGAAAATTGCATGAAGTTTCAGCAATTGCCTTAAAACCCCTCTAATTTCCTTTTTTTCTTTATACTCAAAGAAAAAATACAAAATTAAGAACTCAATTATCTTCTTAAATCATTGTCATACTGCATTGAAATGTATAAACGTGTGATCAAAATACTCACACTGCATATAGTGGAGAAAGTGGTGTGCGAATTTTGTCATGAAGTGCTTTTTCCTCTCTCTACTACTACATTTTTTATTTTATGTTTTATTTATTAGTAGTACACCTGATTTTAGGGGGTGAGCATGCCATGGTGTCCATTGGCGGTCAAGTCTCCCCTTCCTCCTTTACATGGGTTCTGGGGACTGAATTCTGCCATCGTTGAAAAAGCAGTTTTGCCTGTGGAGTCATCTTGCCAATCCTATAGTGCTACATCTTAGTAATATGTTATTTCAGCTTTTCTTCAACACGTGGAGGGGAGGGGAGGGATGAAATCCAGGCTCCCAAGCATGCTAGACAAGCACACTACCATTGATTGATTGACGTTTCGCCATCCAAGTTTGCTCTTTTCTTTCTTCCTTCCTTCCTTCCTTCCTTCCTTCCTTCCTTCCTTCCTTCCTTCCTCTCTCTCTCTCTCTCTCTCTCTCTCTCTCTCTCTCTCTCTCTCTCTTTCTTTCTTTGTTTTTAGACAAGGTCTCAGTACATTTCCTAGGCTGGTCCAAATTCCTGGGCTCAAGCAATTCTCCTGCCTCTGCTACCTCAGCAGCTGAGACTCCAGACATGCACTACCATGTCCAACTCTCAGTGCTATTTCATTTGAACCAAATTAACATTTAAAGCCTAAGTGAGCCAGGTCCACGCCACTGTGTGGGGACAGTCCTCATATGTGTGGCGTGTAACCACAGGGACTAAACCATTTTTATCTGGCACAATTCTCATCCAAAAGAGGAGGAAAGCAGTGCATTTATCATTGTATTCCCCTGACAGGAGAGAGCATCCATCTTGATAGGGGAGTGACAAGGGGAAGCTCTGCTTGTAGTCTTGCATGTCTGCAAGTCCCACAGTCCAGCTTCTGGCTCCATACTTTCTAGACCCTTATCTCCTCTCGCTGTCTGGAGCCTTGGGACACACTCAGATCACAGCAGGATTTTTGGTCTCATACTTCCGTGTCACAGTGCCAAGTGGGCAGCGCACACTTCCTGAAAGCAGTTCCTTCAAAGATATGCCTAGTTACACCCAGAAGTAGGTGTCAGCTACCACATTCCCTAAACACACTGTCAGTTACCAAACTGCACACCAGACATAAGAGAGCAGAGAGTCTGAGTCCGACAGTGGTCTTAACCAATCGCAAGGAAATGTTTACATGTTCTATTATTCATTTATTTACTTTGAGACGGTCCTCACTAGGTAGACCAAGTTGGCCTGGAACTCTGAACATGAACCACCACACCAGGTTTGCAAATTTTATAAACACATAGCCCTAGATGATTTGCTATCTGCAAACATTTTAGCAAGTTCATTGTTAACACTTTTTATAAGTCACACTCATTTGCTTATTTTCCCACCCCAGTTAATATATAAAACCAACATCACCTCAGATAGTTAATAATTACAAGCTGAGGTTTCATCAGCAAATTCCAGTGTATAGCTTTTAAATAGTAAAATCCTAGAAAAAGGATGAATCACCCTGCCAGGCTTGCAAATTTTTACAAATATATGGCCCTGGAAAGGCTTTGCTGAGGCCCTTCCCAAGGATTTGGAATAAGCCATGCAGGGAATGTCCTTGACACATCATTAGCCTAGCAATAAAGTTTTGTCTTTAACTTAACTGGATCTATTTTTATTTACTCCGTGTGTGTGTGTGTGTGTGTGTGTGTGTGTGTGTGTGTGTGTGTGTGTGTTGTCAGGGACTGGACTCAGGATGTAAAGGTACATCCTTAGTCCTCAGCTTCATCTTTTAAAATAGAAAAATGGTAGCTGGAAAGATATCTCAGTGGTTAAGGCCCTTGTTGCATAATCAGAAAGACAAGAGTTCAGATCCAGCACCCACATAACACACACTAACACACATACAGAAAAATAAACACATACATCTTGATAAATAAAACGGAATGGTTGCCTTACTGTGGATTTATATGTATTAATATTTAAAATATTGTATGCAGACCATGCTAGTATTAGAGCATAGAAATTACAGCTGTTTAGTCTTTATTTTGATCCTTCTTGGTTTGATTATCCTCTGAGGTCTCATGTGCTGAAATTTAATCCCCATTTGTGGGGAATTAAAAGGATGGAAATTTGACCCAACTGTGGTGGTGCTGAGCTAAAGCCTCAGGTGATTGGGATTTGATAAGGTCCCTTCACTTTCCTGTTGGCCAGACAAAAAGAAAGGCCAGAAGAGTCATAGAACATGCATAGTTCATCTCTAACCATGGGATATCCTGCACCACCCTAGGTCTCTGCCAGCTAGAAGGCCATCACCAGATGTGGCCACTCAATGTTGCAACTCCAGAACCAAAATAAAGCTATTTTTTTTCTCTTAAAGATTTTAAGTTATTATAATTATGTGTGCTAATGTGTCTGTATGTACACATGAGTGTGGTGGCCTCAGAGACTAGAGGTGGTGGATCTTCTGGAGCTAGATTTACCAATGGTTGGAGGTCACCCAAAAAGGGTGCTGGGAACCAAACTCTAGAAGAACAGTACTAGCTCTTAACCACTGAGCCACCTCTCCAGCCTCTAAATCACTTTTCTTTGTAACTCACCTAGCCTGTGGCATTCCGTTACTAGGAACAGAAACTAAACTGACAGATTTGTAAAACGTATTTACAAACATATTGAAAACCATAACAAAAATAATAAAAAGGAATGGTAGTCAAATACCAAAATACAGATTTGTGTTATGTCAAACAATGGTTCTCTCCATCTATTGAGCTGCTCCATCTGTACCCTGTGCTCAGCAACAAGAACCGCAGTAGTCACTATTCTTATCTGCTCTCCTTTCCTTAAATATTTCCCTTTTTGCAGGGTGGTGGTGGTGGATACCTTTGATCCCAGCACTCGGAAGAAGCAGGCAGATATCTGTGTGTTCGAAACCAGCCCGGTTTACAGAGCTAGTTCCAGAACAGATAGGGCTACACAGAGAAACCCTGTCTCAAAAAACAAACAACAAATCTCATTTTTCTAGATTTTTCCTGTTTAAAATATATGCCCTAGAATTTGCTAATAGAACCAGCTTTTCATCATTAATTATCCAAGGCCATATTGATTTCATATATTAACTGAGTTAGGGAAATAAATGAATATGACTTGTCCAAAAAAACTATAAATTTGTTAAAACATCTATAGATGAAAAAGATTAAGACGTCATCTAGGACTGGCAAGATGGCTCAGTGGGTAAAATGTGGGCTGCTAACTTTGAGTACCTGAGTTTGAGCCCCAAGACCCACACAGTGGAAGAAGAGAAGTAACTCCTGTAAGTTATCCTCTGACCACCACATGTACAGCATGGCATGCATGTACACACACACACACACACACACACACACACACATCATACACATGTGAACACACACAAACACACATACCCTTAAAAGTTTTCAAAAGAAGTTATCTATTTCCCAAAACTATAAACATCACAGTTGTTTCAATTCTTCATTCACTAATTTGGCAAATATTTGCTATGCATAGAATCTGTACTGTTGTGGAATATTATTTTAAGATGTGTCATATTTGTTTATGCTGTGGAACATTTGTTTTAATGATGCAAAGATGTGTTGCATTCTTCTTGTTGTTATTGTTGCTGTTTGCAGGGACAGGGTTTCTCTGTGTAGTTTTGGTGCTTGTGAGTTTAACTACTCACTCTGTAGACCGTGCTGGCCTCAAACTCACAGAGATCTGCCTGGCTTTGCCTCCTGACTGCTGGGATTAAAGGCATGCACCACCACGTGTTGCATTCTTTTATGCTGCATTTATTTAACTCTGTGAAGCTGTGTTACTTTGCCTGTCTAAAACATTTGATTGGTCTAATAAAGAGCTGAACAGCCAATAGCTGGGAAGAGAGAGAGAAATAGATGGGGTTGGCAGGCAGAAAGAATAAATAGGAGGAGAAATTGGGGAAGAAAAGATCAAGGAGCAAGAAGAGAAAGAGAGGAGAATGCCAGGGGCCAACCACACATCCACACAGAGTAAGAAGCAGAGAAAGGTAAAAGCCCAGAGGCAAAAGGTAGAAGGGATAATATAAGCTGAGAAAAGCTGGCAAGAAACAAGCCAAGCTAAGGCCAGGCATTCATAAGAAAGAATAAGCCTTCGTGTGTTTATTTGGGAGCTGGGTGGCAGGTCCCCCAAAAGAGCAAAAGAGTAAAAAACAGTCAACAACACTGTACCTTGATGGACCAGATAACAACGATTGAAATCATGAAACCAACATTACAATGGAAAGCTGTGGTCAGAGCAATGAAGGAAATTTGAGGACACAATAGTGGGAGACCTGATACAGTTTGTGTTTACAGGGGCAGGAAGAAGGGAGATAGGAAAGCCTTCCCTGAGAACATGATACCTGTTGGGGTCTGGAATATAAGTTATTATCCATATGGCAAAAAAAAAGAGAGAGAGAGAGAAAAGAAAAGGAGAAAGAAAGAAGAAAGAAAGAAACAAAGAAACAAAGAAACAAAGAAAGAAACAAAGAAAGAAACAAAGAAACAAAGAAACAAAGAAACAAACAAAGAAAGCCAAGTATTACAGCCTGACAGTTGATATGGCTTCAATGTGTCCCCCAAATTTCAAGGATTGAAAACTTAAGGTCTAAATTAGTATGTTAATGTATTTGGAGATGGGACTATTGGCAAGTGTCTGGTCAGAACAGCAGTCCTCATGAATGGATTAGTGGGTTACTCCGGAGTGGCTTTATCATAAAAGCAAGTTCTCTCTAGTTTGTCATCCTATCCCATCATGTGATGTATGTATTAAATGTGTATATATGTATTAAATGTGGTATATATTAAAATACTATGTTATAATATAGCATGAAGACTTTCACCAAATACTAGCACCATAATATTGAACTTCCCAACCTCTAAAACCATGAGCTAACTAAATCTCCATTTTTAAAGAATAATTAATTGATTGGTTGATTATGGGGGGGGGTCTCAGTGTATTGTCCAAGCTATTCTCAAACTCCTGAGACATCCTCCTGCCTCAGACTCCCAAATAGTTACAACTATGAGGAAACCACCATGCCCAGCTCTGGTCTTATTTATTTATGTTTATCCTTTTTAATAATGTATACGTATGTTGTCTGTGTGGGCATATGTGCATGTGTGTGCAGTGTCGTCAGAGGCCAGAAGAAGGCATCAGATCCCTTGGAACTGATTAGATATACAAGTGGTTCTGAGCCTCCTGATGTTTGTGCGAAGAACCCATCTTTGGGTTGAAATGCTCACACCCACAGCAACAGCTCCATTCTTTACACATTATCCAATCTCAAGTGCCTTATATTGCCATAGGAAATGGACTGAGATGGGGTAGAGTATGTGAGAAAGTCTTAGGAAGCAAGAAACATCACTTATTCAAAGGACTAAGGAAATGTGCGTGGTTGGAACAGGGGGAGCAGGGAGGGGCCCTGCACAGGAGGGAACTGGAAATTAGGCAGGTCAGATCATGCGGGGGATTGGGGAAGGAAGCAATTACAGAGTCTGAAACAAAAGAGCATGGGCACTTTAAACTTCTGCAAGATCTTTTCGAGGTAGGAATGAGCGGGAGAAGTTGGGAGCAGCGCTATTTTCTCACTTTTATCACTTGGACTTCCGAACCGTGTCAATGTTTTAACAGTCATAAAATAACAATGAATAGATTTTATCCCGTCAAGGGAATACGAACTAAAACAAATGAACCTTATTGCATTTCAAAAGGATAACATAAGCACACCAGAGGGTGTGAAGGCAGAAAGAGGTGATCCAAGTAATTTATGAACAAGGTATTTTTGACACCATGCCTGCATTCTGAAGACAATGGACTATAGTTAAATATTGAATATGCAGCTTTTAATATTTATTGTGAATGAGCAAGAGAGATGAAGAAATAAGGAAGGGATGAATGTGTATGCACACCCCAGGAAGTACCAGACAGAATCTACCCAGTAGCAATGAAAACCCATCAAAGTTTAAGCCTCTGAATGCAGTAGCCTAGGTAACATGAGCTAAGCTCTTGGGTAATGGCCCACTCCAGCCACAATTTAGAAAGAGTGGATGAACCTGGAACATCTGAGGCAGAGAGTCAGGAGTGGTTCAAAACCAACATGGTCATCAACAGAGTCCAGAAGCCAGCTTATGAAGGTATTATGTGGCCAAATGAGGTATATGCTCAGAAGAGAAAAGTATTAAATACAAACACACTGAAGGGAATAGCACATGAATTCGTATTAAGATGAAAGCATATGAGGAAGAGAGAAAGGGAAAAGGGAAGAGAGAGGAGAAAGCAGGGGGTAGAAAAGCTTCCATATGGTAGATATCATAACTTGGACAACCATCATCACCAATAGATTCTAGACTTGGGTGAAACATCATAACCAATTTAAAAAAATCTATGTAGTTCTCCCTATAATAGAGTACCTTCCCAGAAAAACAGTTGTAAACCAAAAGATTAAAATGTAACAATTTTGCAAAGCATACTTACTTATTAGGTACTTCTCTTGTGGCTCTGACAAAATAAGAGATAACAATTGAAGATGCAGAGGTTTGTTTTGGTTCTGGGTTTAAGACCAGCTACAGCCATCACAGGGAACATGGGTAAGTTGGGGTTTAGAGGATGAGGCACAGCCCCACTAACAGGAAGACTGCTGGTCACATTGTATCCATCATCAGGGGTCAGGGACTCAAACGCTTCTGCTCCTCTGACTGACTCTTTTTTAGTCTGTTTTGTTTGTGTGTTTGAGAGCATTTGCCAGCATGTCTAAGATCCTGGGTTCTGTCTCTAGCCCGGCGATGGTGGCACACACCTTTAATTTCAGCACTCGGGAGGCAGAGGCAGGATCTCTGTGAGTTCGAGGCCAGCCTGGTCTATAAAGCGAGTTCCAGGAAAGGCGCAAAGCTACACAGAGAAACCCTGTCTCAAAAAACCAAAAGAGAGAGAGAGAGAGAGAGAGAGAGAGAGAGAGAGAGAGAGAGAGAGAGATGAGAGAGGTACCAGGTGAGATCTTGAGAGCAAGTACTGCTTTCTCAACTCTCTGGCCACTTAGTACATTCTGTAGTTGTTGCTGACCATGACCATCTGTGTTATCATCAGGCTTCAGAGGCATTGTTTCATCCCCTGAAGTTTGTTGTCAAAAATGTGAGGGCTGAGGCTGGAAAGATGGCTCACAGATTAAAAGGGCATACTGATCTTGCAGAGGCCCTAAGTTCAATTCCCAGCATCCACATGGGGCAGCTCAAAACAACCTGTAACTCCAGTTCCAAGGGATCTGGTACCTCTTGCCTTCCCAATCACCCACACTCCTATTCAAATATCCACACAGAGACACACATACATATACATAATAAAAATAAACTGAGTTTTATTTTTAAAAGAGAAGGCTGTAAATACAGCTCACTAGTAGGACATTTCTTCCTAGCATCTATGAGGCCCTGAGTTTGATCCCCAGCACCAAAAACTAAACCCTGGGTTTTGTCACACAAGGTGATAAAAACCTTGGGAGGCAGGAGGATCAGGAGTTCGAGGTTACCCTTGACTACACAGAAAGTTGGGTGAAGATAAGTGAAATAAATAATCAAGCTAGCAAGCAAACACCGTTATCAGAATATTTAAGTCAACTAATAGACCAAGAATTTGAAGAACAGCTGCCTCTCTGGTTCGGTCTCCAGGGTCTGGTCTGTTGGTCACTCCTGATGCTTCATGGGCTCATTCTGGGCTCCACTTTTTCTGGCCTGCTGAGGTAAGAGTCTCTGCCTCAGGAACTGCTGAAGTGCTTTGCTACTTAAAGGGAAATTAGAATATAACCTGTGCAAGGATATGAAGTAACTTGAAAAGCACCAAAGAGTCAAAATCGGAATAAATCCCACGAAGAGGCACTTGACAAGCTTTTAAAACCATGAAAGTAGCAAACTTAGACATGAGATGGGAGAGGCTATTTTGATCCTCCAGCTGGGAGAAGGAGGAATATTAAATGTCCAAAGGACTCACTTTTAGTTAATCTCATCTACCTTTCAAGATGGACATTAAACGGCTGCTGCTGATGGGAAGGACTTTGCCAGGAAACGTGCAGCTGAGGCTCTTGCTCTCTTCAGTTTCCGACATCTTTGATTATCTCACGTAATTCCCAAACTCCCCTCTGCTAAGCATTACGACCTCAATACCTCAGTTGTTATTGCTTTCTGAAGTAGGGCATAATGTTGCATATTCCAAGATGACAAGATGAAGGTGCCAGGACCCTACAGATGTTTGGCACAGGTGTTTCTCATCCCCAAACAATTACCACCACACACAAGCAGAACAAGCTACCTCACTCATAGATCATACTACAAAATACGTGATTCCTATGCAGAGTTCCAGAAGGAAAACGAGTGCTCCTTCCCTTTGATGCTCTTGTCTTCCTACACAGACTTAATGAAGACATCTGCCTGACAATAGTCAGCTTGTCAGATGAGACAAGAAGCAGCCAAATCTGCCTTGTCATCTGCAAAAAAAAAAAAAAAAAAAAAGAATCCAAAGAAAAGATGTCAGAAATATAGAGGCTTGATCTTGCCCTCAGCCCATCCCTTGCTAATTATAAAAATAATGGATGGTGAATGGTTTTACAATTCTCCTAATTTTGACATTCCCTCCTGAAAAACAAAAGAACCATTATTACTACTGAAACCCGTGAGCAGCATGCATAAAATGGACTTGATAGGGAAGGAAATTGCTTAAGAGAGGATAATTAAAATATGTGGCCTTTCCACCTCTCTGGATGTTTGATCCAGTATGCAGAAAATTCTACCTGATAGACAGGAGGCTGGGGTGGGAGTGTTCACAGTGAGAAAACAAAGGGTATCCCCTAAAGGATTTGCAGTGCGCTTTTGAGGAGTTTCCACAGTGCCCACACTTGCAGCTGAGAGAATGGCTGCCACCTCCTAGTTTGTTCCCCCAGCAGCTCTCTTGTCCTTCTCTCCTCTCCTCTCTTCTGCATCTCAAGATAGATAGATAGATGATAGAT
>CABHPH010129013.1:15157-30622 GCA_902168325.1 Peromyscus nudipes | reverse complement strand
TCTCTCTGTCTCTGTCTCTGTCTCTGTCTCTCTCTCTCTCACACACACACACGCACACACAAACACACCAAACTGTAACCACAGCCTGGGCTGGGGAGGTGGCACAATGGTTAGAGCCCTAGCTGCTCTCAGAGGACCTGGGTTCAATTCCCAGCACCCACGTGGCCACAAACAACCTTCTGCAACTCCAGTTCCAGGGGATCCGATGCCCTCTCTCTTTTTTGGTGGAAGGAGTTCAAGACAGGGTTTCTCTATGTAAACAGGGCTGTCCTGGATCTCACTCTGTAGACCAGGCTGGCCTCGAACTCACAGAGATCCTCCTGAGTGCTGGGACTAAAGGAGTGTGCACCACCACCGCCCTACAACACACCCTCAGTTTTGACAACCCCCCCCTACTAGGCACGCACATGTTGCGCAGACACACACACACACACACACACACACACACACACACGCGCGCGCGCACGCGCACACGCACACGTGCACACACGCACACGAAATAAAGCCGGAGGACAATAAAGTAATCCCATCCCTGGAGAGGCAGAGGCTGGGGCTGTTGGGCTCTGTGCTTAGCTTCCGGTGTAGAGAGACCCTGCCTCAAAATACAAGGCGGAGAGGGAGGAGGAGGACGCTGGCATTGACCTCTGACCTATGCCTGCGCACACACAGACCACGGCTGTTCCTGGAGTGAGGGAGCCGGGGTGACGGGCTCAGAGGACGCCACCCAGAAAACATGACTTGCTCAACCGATTTACAAACAGGGAAGTGAGGTGCTGGCAGATGAGGTCGGGACCCCTTGAGCAGCCGGTTCTCTCCCACTTCGCGGGTCCTTCCGCTTCCGCAGACTGAAATGGGGGGTGGCCCGGAGCGGGCAGAGGACTCCCTTCCCGGAAGTGTCTACCGCAAGGGGAAATCGGTCCCGACGGTCACTTTCATCCCTACACAAAGGCTCGCGTTTCCACGGTGGCGGACCGAGGAAAAGGAGGGGATGTGTCAGCTGGGGTCCGGGCTGCCCTGGAGAGGGCGGGCTTGATTGACAGATCCCAGCGGAGGGGTGGACCTGGGGCTGAGTCCGAGTGCAGCCCGTGATGATCCCGCTGTGGTCGCTCGGTCAGAGCGGGGAGGGGCCGCAGTCACGGCCGTCTAGACCAGTCTGTCCTCTCTTCCCCAGATCCGGGGTCGCCCAAGCTCCCAGCCGGCGTCTCTTTCCAGCTCCCATGGGGACCACGGAAGCCACGCTGAGGATGGAAAACGTGGACGTGAGGGATGAGTGGCAGGACGAGGATTTGCCCAGGTGAGGGCGCCAGCGTCCCGGTCATCCAGCCTCGCTGCTCCTGGCAGCAGCGGCAGATGTGGCTGATGGTGACAGAATCTTCGGAACAGTTTCCTCCAAGACGCCCAGACCCTGAATCTCTGGAGACAGGCTGGGAGTGATGACCCGGCCTCGCAGCTCAGCTTCCACAGAGGGAGCTCAAGAATGAGTTCTGGCCAACCTGGGGTGCAGAGAGAGACCCTGTATCGAACAGAGAACAGAGGACCGTGGTCAGGGTGGAGCCCCGCCTAGAATCCCCAGTGAGGGTTGGGGGGTGTGGTCAGGGTGGAGCCCCGCCCAGAATCCCCAGTGAGGGGCTGGGGGTGTGGTCAGGGTGGAGCCCCGCCCAGAATCCCCCAGGGAGGGGCTGGGGGCGTGGCTCAGAGGCCACATAGCAAGTCCCAGACTGGCCTGGACTAAATGAAACAACTTTTTGAAAAGCCAGGTCCTGGAGAGATGGCTCCCAGTGTAACATACTTGCCATATAAGCAGGAGGACCCGAGTCCAATCCCTCTGTACCACAGGAAGAAGCCAAGTGGGCATTTGTGATCCTAGAGCTGGGCAGGTGGAGAATGGCTCTTGCTGACCCAGACAGTCTAGTCTAATTGGCAATCTCCTGGTCATTGAGACCCTGTCTCAAGAACAAATGGAGAGGAAGTGAGCATGGTCCCTGACCTCCACATCTGGCTCCTGATAGACTTAAAAATGACAAATATGGAGGCTGGGACTCAGTGTTGTTCATCGTTTTATTACTCTTTACTCTTTTGGGGTTCGCGCCACCCAGCTCCCAAATAAATCACACACGGAGGCTTATTCTTAATTATAAATGCCTGGCCTTAGCTTGGTTTGTTTCTTGCCAGCTTTCCTTAACTTTAAATTATCCCATCTACCTTCTGCCTCTGGGCTTTTTCCTTTTCTTACTTCTGTGTATCTTACTTCCACTCCTACTCCGTGGCTGGCTGGGTGGCCGTGTGGCTGGGTGGCCGTGTGGCTGGGTGGCAGTGTGGCTGGGTGGCTGGGTGGCTGGGTGGCTGGGTGGCTGGGTGGCCGTGTGGCTGGGTGGCAGTGTGGCTGGATGGCCGTGTGGCTGGGTGGCTGGGTGGCTGGGTGGCCGTGTGGCTGGGTGGCTGTGTGGCTGGGTGGCTGGGTGGCTGGGTGGCTGGTCTCTAGCATCCTCCTCTCCTTGTTCTCTTGTTCTTTCTTCTTCTCCTCCCAGATCTCTCCTTCTATTTATTCTCTCTGCCTGCCAGCCCTGCCTATCCTTTCTCCTGCCTTGCTATTGGCTATTCAGCTCCTTATTAGGCCATCAGGTGTTTTAGACAGGCCCAGTAACACAGCTTCACAGAGTTAATCAAATGCAGCATAAAAGAATGCAACACATATTTGCATCATTAAAAAACAATCTTAAAATATTTTACAACAGGCAGAGAGCTCACCCAGCTTGCAAGCAGCCCCGGCTTCTATCCCCAGCAACACAAAGCTCTCCTCTGTTGTCCCCCAGTACTCAGGAGGGAGAGGCAGGAGATTACAGAGTTCAAGGTCATTCTTGGCTACTTTGGGAGTTCAAGAGTAGACTACTCTAGGTGAGAATCTGACAGAAGACAAAAGGAAGAAGCTGTGCTGTTTCCTTACAAGTCCCTGGGCCTGGCCTCCCTGGTCCAGCGTCCAGCTGTGCTCATCCAAATATGTCTTTATCCACAAGACCCCTGGCAGCCAGTGCCCTCACCCAGCTCAAGACAGACACTCCCATGTCGACACCCATGCCAGTCTGGCACTTGGCTTACCAGGCCACTGTCTCCCTACAAGAAGACCCAGGCTCAGCTGCAGCCGCACAAAGGCCCCTGTGTGCACAGCCTTTCAGGCAGGGATCCAACCCACGGTGTCTGCTCACCTGTCAGGGAGAAGCCCAGACCCACCAGGTCATTGGAGAGGGGGTGGGGAAGAGAGACAGTGGGTACATTTTGAGGCAGCTTGTAGCCCAAGCTGGCTTTGAACTCACTAAGTAGCCAAGAAGGCCCTGAACTCTTGCTGCCCCTGCCTTAGCCCTCCAGGGGCCATGATGGAAGGTACCAGCATACCTGGTTTGGATGAAGCGGGGAGCCAGCGAGTCATCCATGCCGGGCTCTACCCATTGCCCAGCCTGAAGTCAATGATTGCATTTTGTTGTCGGTTTTTGGTTTATTCGAGACAGGGTTTCTCTGTGTAGCCCTGGCTATCTTGGAACTCACTCTGTAGACCAGGCTGGCCTTGAACTTAGGGATCTGCCTGCCTCTGCCTCCTGAGAGCTGGGATTAAAGGCGTGCGCCTCCACTGCCCAGCTTTTAATTTTTAAAATGTTTATTTATTTATTCATTTATTTATTGTGGAAACAGAATCTCACTGAAAGTGTGGAAGCTGGGGCAAGAGGATTGCCAGTTTTGGGCCATCCTGAGCTACAGGAGTTAGTGCACTAGGCTGACCGGCCATGAGGTTGCAGCAGAGAGCAGAGGCTAAGGCCAAGGCCAAAGTCTCACTCCAAGCAGCCATCTGGAACCCGGGTGTTCTGTGCCCTGCTTGTTTTCTCTCTGTGAAATACATTTTTGTTGTTGTTTTTTGGGACAGGGATTCTCTGTATAGCCCTGGCTGTCCTGGATCTCACGCTGTAGCCTAGGCTGGCCTCGAACTCACAGAGATCCACCTGCCTCTGCCTCCAGAGTGCTGGGATTAAAGGAGTGCGCCATCACCTCCGGGCTGTGAAATACATTTTTAAGGTCAAAAGGAGAGGAACAAACAGGATAACACTTTGAAGGCTGGGGGCGTGGTCAGGGTGGAGCCCCGCCTAGAATCCCCCAGTGAGGGTCTGGGGGCGTGGTCAGGGTGGAGCCCCGCCTAGAATCCCCAGTGAGGGGCTGGGGGCGTGGCTCTTTTGAAAGGCATCTTTCTAACTGGGTGCTTCCTGAATCATTTGTTCCAAGGGAGAGCTGAGTCTGGAGCATAACTGCCGTGATCTGATTGCATTTTCTTGTTTTCTCTCAACCCCCTTGGCTGGTCCGTCATCTGCGTTCCTCCCGCTGCTGCGTTTTTGACCCGGTTCCTGCGGTTTCCACAGACCCCTCCCTGAAGACACTGGGGTGGAGCTGCTGGGCGGCGCAGTGGAAGACTCGTCCTGTAAGTTTACAGAACGCGCAGAAGTGTGAGCTTGGTTTCAGGGTGCGATGATGTCCGGGGTTGCATGCAGGGTGGGGCATCTGCAGCCCGGCCCGAAGGGGTAAGAGGACACCCACACCCACTGTGCCGTGTCTTACTGTGTGCCTTTAGCTGTTTCCTGATGTCTCTGTGCAGGTAATGCGCTTCCAACCTAGAAGCCCGGACTGATGAAATGGGGGGGCGGTGGCTCAGTGGATAGTGCGCTCGCTGTTCTGGTCTAAGGACCTGAGTTCCGATTCCAGAACCTCAGGGCAGAGGCGGATGCCGGGACTCACTGCCCGCTGGCTACCGTAGTCAGTCTCCCCAGGTTCAGGGAGAGCCCCCACGGTGAACACACAGGGTGGAGAGGACACACTCTGCGCTCGCAGGCACATGGAGATACATGCCAGGAGTCCCTAAACAGGAGGCCGAGGCAGGGGGATTGCCAAGTTCCAGGCCAGCCTCAGCTGTGGAGGCAGACCCAATTGTGAGCTGTCACAGGAAAATGCCCCTGCCTGTGTGCCTTCCTCCAGGTCGCCCCTTCTCACTGGTTTTAGTTCTCGGACTAGAATCCAGAACTTAACACCGAGGCACTCCAATGTCCCCTCACTGGGGATTCTGGGCGGGGCTCCACCCTGACCACGCCCCCAGCCCCTTACTGGGGATTCTAGGCGGGGCTCCACCCTGACCACGCCCCCAGCCCCTCACTGGGGGTTCTGGGCGGGGCTGCATCCTGACCACGCCCCCAGCCCCTCACTGGGGGATTCTAGGCGGGGCTCCACTCTGACCACGCCCCCAGCCCCTCACTGGGGATTCTAGGCGGGGCTCCACCCTGACCACGCCCCCAGCCTCTCACTGGGGGATTCTAGGCGGGGCTCTACCCTGACCACGCCCCCAACCCCTCACTGGGGGATTCTAGGCGGGGCTCCACCCTGACCACGCCCCCAGCCCCTCACTGGGGATTCTAGGCGGGGCTCCACCCTGACCACGCCCCCAGCTGTTTTTATGTTTAAATCACACATATTGAACTCATCCTGTGCCCTGTTGGCCTCAACCCATGGCACTCCTGCTCTCTAAGCCTCCCACCAGCTACACAGAGTGATCCTGAGGACACACTGGGCCACTCCAGCTCCAGCCAGGGTTCCTTCCACATGCAGGGAACACCACATCCCCTCCATCTTATAGCTCCAAATGTCGTATTCCATCCCAGCACAAGAGAGGAGACTGGGCCTCAGCCAGCTGTTCTAGGTCTGTGAACACAGGATTGACCTGCTGGAGGAGCCAGCACAGTCCACCTCAAAGGGAGGGAGCAGGGCAAGATGGGGTCACATGGAATGTGGAAACCTGTAGTTGGAATTTTCTTCAGGCCACCAACCGGCTACCACATAAAGACATGGAGACTTAATATTAATTATGAATGCTCGGCCTTAGCTTGGGCTTGTCCCACTCGCTCTTATAACTCAATTTAACCTGTTTCTCTTCATCTACGTTTTACCTTGGGGATTTTTACCTTCCTTTGATTCTGTATGTCCTGCTTTCCTGCGTCCTCCGCATCTGGCTGGCCCCTGGCATCCCCTATCGTCTCTTTTTCTTTCTTCCCCCCAGCCTAAATTCCTCCTCCTACTGACTCTCCCAGCCCAGAGGTCCCGCCTGTGCCTCCTGCCTATCTATTGGCTGCTCAGCTTTTTATCAGACCAATCAGGTGCCTTAGACAGGCAAGGTGAAACAGCAACACATCTTTACATAGTTAAGCAAATATTCTGCAACATAAACAGAGGCAACACATCTTCACATAGTTAAATAAATACTACCCAACATTTCCTCCTTTTGTCCAAATAAAAGTGGTTGGTATGTAAAATGAATAAAAAATAAATTAAAAAAATAAGAAATAAAAACTGACACTAAAAAAATTTTTAAAAAAGGTTTTAGCTCTAATATAGTGAGATACTAACAATTATCAAGCAAGAACTATATTCACAATAACCAGTCCATTTGTGTTTGGCAAATTTAGAGAGAAGACTCCATTATCTAGCCAGTCTTGGTGAGTCCACAGCTGTGTATCTAATCCACCTGCTATCCTAACTGTATTACCAACCCAAAACCACCTTTTTAGAC
Source organism: Peromyscus nudipes (assembly GCA_902168325.1). Lineage (NCBI taxonomy): Eukaryota > Metazoa > Chordata > Mammalia > Rodentia > Cricetidae > Peromyscus > Peromyscus nudipes. The sequence continues at coordinate 24,030 of CABHPH010129013.1, read as the reverse complement.
CTCAAAACATTTTCCCAGATAACAATCCAAGTTTTTGTGTATCTCAACCTTATATACTTTACATCTCTTTTGTGAGTTTGTTTTCTGAATTTGGTAACAAGGAAAACTGTAAAACTATAACTATCTAGTCTTCAACCCCATCAGAGGCCCAAGAAGGATATATATTACCTGAATAAACAGAAAGTGCAGAGCAAGCCACTTCTAAAACTATGAGAAATGAGAGAAACAGCTGGCTGCCTGGACAGTCACCCAAAATTCCTCTGCAAAGCTGGAGCATCCATCTTCGGCCTACAGGTCCAAAACATCTGACAGACTCTTATGTGAAGCAGGAATTTTGAAGGACTGTCCTGCCTTGTTTTGGTGAAGTTTGGCAGTCACTTTTTTTGAGTGTCCGGCTGGTCCAGTTTGGACACCACACTGTCAGCAGTCGAGGTAAGGGTGGTTTCTTGCCCAGTGGCTAACTTTGCCACAAATGAAAGCAAACTCCATATGGAGTTTCTTTGATGCCCATCATCTTACCTGAAGTAGATTGGTGCTGCCAGGAGCAGATGTGTCTCACCGTCATGGAAATACTTACGTTATTAAAACATCTTAAATGTCATATTCTCTAGGTCTCTGGAGTGTTTGAAGACCATCTATCTAAATTATATCTCTGTTTGACCTTGAAAACATACCTGACTATGAGTTTGATTGTTATAGATAACTACCTACTAACCTGCGTTTCTTGATTAACTTAAACAGTTTGTAATAATAGCTTTCAAGGACTAGAATTTTATATTTCATTTTTAAATGAGCTGCACAGGTGCAATACCTTAAGCAAGAGTATAAACATATGTACAATATAACAAAAATAACCTTAAGTTTGCATCAATATATAAAAATCCATACCATTGTTAAATATTTGAGATGAATAGTTGTCTTTTAATCCTATATTTCTATATCCCTGCTAAATGATGACAAACATCCACAACCTATCGAATGACCAAATCCACCACCCCACCTCTTGGGAATGTGGGCATCGTGTACTCTAGACTGCTTCCTGTTGTAGAGAGGTGATGGCACCCTCAGGGAACCCTGAGAAAATTGAGATAATGATCAAGTCCTAAGAAAACTAGCTGTAACATTTGTTGTCCAGTCTCTGTGTAATAGGAAAATTCAAGGCTTATCTTCAATCCTGGCTAGAGTAGTCTGTGAGGCTGGACCATCTCCGCCAGCAGCAGCCTTGAAGCTGTTCCGGATACAGAACTCTGAGGAAACCACAACAGAGGCATCTGAGAGGGTGGGTCATCCATTTTCATTGGTGTCTGGTCCTTTTCTCCTTTCTGAAAACACACAAACTTTCAAAGGTAACACATATATCTGCATTAACACAAGTATGGGTTGTGAAGTGTGCACAAGCCAGCTAAAGATGATTTTTTTTTTATTTTAAATGTTGAATGTCATTTATTTAAGGGGGAGGAGGTCTTAAATACAGGCTTACAGCACAATGGGAGGACCCCGGAGGGCAGAAGTTTGCTACTGATGTTTTACAATCTTGCTTCTAATCTGTTAACACCCATTATTCAGGGTACCAGGCAAGGAACTTCCCTTAAGCATTCAGGAGGGTGGAACCTGGCAGGGAATTAGCATAGGGAGAATATCAAGGTCAAGGTCAGCAAGCAAGGCAACAGTTACCCAAAACGGGGGCCAAGACCCTACAGGTCCCCCTTTTATTAAAAAATGAGCTTCTGACTTGGGTTGCGTGGGACGTCAGCAGGTCACCTTACCTGTCATGGAGACGCCTGCCCAGGCCACACAGGTGCTCTGTCTTAGGTTGATGAGTGCCCCCCAGGCGTTACCCGTCTCTGAATACTCATTATCATACAGGCTCAATCGTGTGTGAGCTGCAGAGTTAACTGCTGCCAAAGATCTCAAAGTGGCACTGGGCTTGCAATCTCTGTGTTTGATACAGAAAAGACTAACAGAGGTCCTATCTCACCCTTAGCCAGTAGGCTAAAGGCAACTGAGCCATTCCTTTCCTTAACGAGCCATACTGTGCGTTGGTGTCCTTGTAAGATAGTATCCCAAAAGCAACTGGAACTTGAGTTTATAAATTTATAATTTTCAAAGCCAATCGAGATGTATATAGGTACTGAATTAAATTTATCATGCCCCATAGAATGAAAGATTAACTAACTGTGGTAGCTACTTACTTGCCAGGGTCTCCATTGTGCTAGCTGTAGTAAGCAATTATGAAATGGTAATCCCAGAAAGAGTAGCAGTGGTGGGCGCCATTGCTATAACAGCAACAGCGGCAGCAGCAATGACAAATTCTCTTCTGGATTGTGTGGACATCCACTGGCATGGATACAACTCCAGTAACACGTACTGCCAAGGCCCATTTTCCTAGCACGACTTTAGCTGGCAGCTCTTCTGGAGAATCCAATCTCATGGTTACAGTTCCTAGGCTTACATTAATGCTGGCCAAAGCTGGCGATGTTGGGCTCTCAATCTCCATTGGCACCAGAGGGGTAGATTTTTTCAAGAAGACCCATTAAGTCTCTGTCATGTTAGGCTTCAGCAGCAGCCATAGGGCGCATTCAGTGCTCAGGAATCCAAAGAAGAACCTCATTGTCCTGAGGAAAGACATAAACAGAACCCCAGGGCCACGCCAACACTAGATCGGGTTAAAGATGATTTTTTATTCTATGTTTGCACAGGTAAAGGCATCTGTTAACGTTATAAGACTGTTTGGACAGTATAACCAAACCTCTATCCATGCCATATGAAAGGATGGCATGTAATAATCAGTCATGAGGACTCTGTAACCAGATTTATCTTGTCTCATCCAGTCTCAGATCTGTTGATGTAGCACGTATCTTAGAACGTCTTATTAATAAAATCAAACCTGAGGCCAGTTATTGGGATGAATGCTGGAAGATCAGAGAAGCAGAACAAGCCACAGCCACTTCACCTTTCCAGTTCCTCAGTTTATGCTGTTTCCTCAGACTGGAAGCCTCTGAGTCCTCATCCAAATGGATCTCAGCTGAACTACTGCTAAAAGTCTAAAAGCTTAACCATGCCAAAAACTTCTAGTTCCTGGTTTTCATGCCTTATATACCTTTCTGCTTCCAGTCATCACTTCCTGGAATTAAAGGCGTGTGTCACCATGCCTGGCTGTTTCCAGTGTGGCTTTGAACTCACAGAGATCAGGATGGATCTCTGCCTTAGTGCCACCATTTTCTGGCCTCTGTATCTAGCGGCTGTTCTGTTCTCTGACCCCAGATAAGTTTATTAGGGTACACAATATTTTGGGGAACACAATATCACCACATTTCCCCTTTTTTGTCTAAAACTTTTTAAAAAAGCTTATAATTAATACAAGAAAAACTATATCCAATAAGTATATAAAATATATACAGTCAGGAATTATATTAACAATGTCTAGTCCATTAACATTTAAAAAATTCAGATAAAAATTTTCATTACTTATCCTATTTAAAACAAGTAGTTCCTTTTTAAAAGTAGATTCAATAATCTCCCTTTTTATCTTATCATGTCCCCATGTCAAGGGATCAGCATACACATCACCTGGGTTTTTTGTTTGTTTGTTTGTTTTGTTTTGTTTTTATTGTTTCAAGACAGGGTTTCCCTGTGTAGTTTTGGTGCCTGTCCTGGATCTCACTTTGTAGACCAGGCTGGCCTCGAACTCACAGAGATCCGCCTGCCTCTGCCTCCCGAGTGCTGGGATTAAAGGCGTGCGCCACCACTGCCTGGGTACATCACCTGTTTTGTAGTTTTTCTGGGTTTATTTATGTCTGTAGCCAAGATTTTCATGAGGTCTCTCCCCAATCAAATCTAGTCTCTATTAATTTTGAAGGAATCCATAGCCTTTCATTTCCTGTGGGAACAAAATCATAACTTCTCCCCCAATGCAAGATATTTTCTGAATTCCATTTTAAAGTTAAGGCATCCCTAAAGCATCTAGGCTGGTTTAATTCAGTGGTTCCTTTTACAATCCCACGTCTCTCAGCAGCTGTTGTTCATTCATCAGCATTAAAAAAAATTCATGGGGCTGGAGAGATGGCTCAGAGGTTAAGAGCACTGGCTGTTCCTCCAGAGGACCTGAGTTCAAGCCCCAGCAACCACATGGTGGCTCACAACCATCTACAGTGAGATCTGATGTCCTCTTCTGGCAAGCCAATGTACATGCAGGCAGAACACTGCATACATAATAAATAAATAAATAAATAAATAAATAAATAAATAAATAAATAAATAAATAAATTCAAAGTCAACACAACACAATACAGAATCCAGACTCCCTGTGTATTTCCCATCTTTACGTGGTTTATTCTTCTTTTATTACTTTACTCTTTCTTTAAATACTTTACTTAATTTATTTATTTATTTATTTTTTATTTAATGCCGAATGCAGTTTATTGAAGGAGGGAGGAGGTCTTAAATACAGGCTTACAGCACAATGGGAAAACCCCAGAGGGCAGAAGTTCACTACCGTGTTTTACAATCTTGCATCTAAGCTGTTAACACCCATCATGCAGGATACACAGACAAGGAACTTCCCTTAAGCGTTCAGGAGGGTGGAACCCGGCAGGGAATTAGCATAGGGAGGACATCAAGGTCAAGGTCAGCAAGCAAGGCAACAGTTACCCAAAACAGGGGCCAGGACCCTACAGGTCCCCTTTTTACTAAAAAATGAACTTCTGACTTAGGTTGCGTGGGACGTCAGCAGGTCACCTTACCTGTCATGGAGACGCCTGCCCAGGCCACACAGGTGCTCTGTCTTAGGCTGGTGAACACCCCTCAGCCATTACCCGTCTCTGAATACTCATTATCATACAGGCTCAATCGTGTGTGAGCTGCAGAGTTAACTGCTGCCAAAGATCTCAAAGTGGCACTGGGCTTGCAATCTGTGTGTTTGATACAGAAAAGACCAACAGAAGTCCTAACCCACCCATAGCCAGTAGGCTAAAGGCAACTGAGCCATTCCCTTCCTTAACAAGCCTTACTGCAAATTGGAGTCCTTGTAAGATGGTATCCCAAAAGCAAATGGAACTTGAGTTTATAAATCTATAATTTTCAAAGCCAATCGAAATGTATGTAACTATTGAGGGGGTTGGGGATTTAGCTCAGTGGTAGACCAAACCCAAGGCCCTGGGTTCGGTCCTCAGCTCTGGGAAAAAAAAAAAAAGACAAAAGATAAATTTAATTGAATTAAATTTATCATGCCCAATAGAATGAAAGATTAACTAACTGTGGTAGCTACTTTTGCTGCCAGGGTCTCCACTGTGCTAGCTGTAGTAAGCAATTATGAAATGGTAATCCCAGAAAGAGTATCAGTGGTGGGCGCCATTGCTATAACAGTAACAATGGCAGCAGCCATGTCAAATTCTCTTCTGGATCGTGTGGACATCCACTGGCATGGACACAACTCCAGAAACACAAACCGCCAAGGCCCATTTTTCTTGATTCCAGCACGACTTAGGCTGGCAGCTCTGCAAAAGAACAACTAAGAACCATAAAGGAAAAACAGGCAGCTCATAAGGAGCAGAACTAATGGTCTTATAATGGCTACTTTCAGGTTCATAAATTTTAAGGTATCTTCAAAGGGGGCTAAATGAATTTCAGGAGGCCGATAAATGTTGCACAGAGCCACTCCTGAAAAGTAGGTACTACACCAGCGTTAAGAGGATTGTGAAAATGAAAAGGCTTTGCTGGCATGCTACTGTTAACAAATGGAGGTCAGTGACCTTTAGGGTTATCCTTAATCTCCAAGGTGTCTGGGTGACACGTTCTCAAATATACTTGAAAAAGCAGTTACCATACATTATCTTCTGGAGAATCCAACCGCCTGGCTACAGTTCTTAGGCTTACGTTAATGCTTGCCAAAGCTGGCCAAATTGGGCTCTCAATCCCCATTGGCATCAGAAGGGGAGAGTTTTTCACAAAGGCTCAATAGGTCTCTGCCATGTTGGGCTTCAGCATCAGCCAAAGGGAGCACACAGCGCTCAGGAATCCAAAGAGGAACCTCATTGTCCTGGGGAAAGACATAAACAGAACCCGGGGCCCACACCAACACCAGATTGGGTCTCCTCCAAGTGCCTTACTTAATTATTTTTGAACTATTTATTTTTTCCTACAACTGTCTATACCCATTTTCTTTTCTTTCTTAAGCACCTATGCACATTGTAACCTTTTTAAAGGATTTTCACCTGGACGAGTTTTGCTGTGCACATGTAGTGTTCTCTGGCCACAGGAGCCAAACCTTACACTGCTAAGTGTCAGCTAGGACCTCCACCGTGTGGCTCCCAGTTGGCTCCACCCACTTCTCTGGTCCATGAGAGCAGCACCTTAAGCCCGAGGGCCTGGCTGAGAGCCGCATTTAACTGCCCCAGCTCTAGGAAGTTGGTGCCCACACTGTGGCAGGGGGTTTTACTTAGCTTGTTGTTTCTACTTAGCTTGTGGTTGCTCAAGTGCTGTGCTGCAGGGCGGCGCCTCCTGAAGGAGCCGTATCCATTTTTCCCAGCTTTCTCAGGCCCTATGTGGAAATTCAGGCCCCACGTTGGACACCATTTATTGTTGGAATTTTCTTTGGGCTGCCAACCAGCTCCCAAATAAAGACACAGAGACTTATTATTAATTATGAATGCTCGGCCTTAGCTTAGGCTTGTCCCACTAGCTCTTACAACTTATGTTAACCTGTTTCTGTTCATCTACGTTTTGCCTTGGGACTTTTTACCTTTCTTTCATTCTGTATGTCCTGCTTTCCTGATTCCTCTGTGTCTGTCTGGCCCCCAGTGCCTGCCTGGCATCTCTTTTCTTTCTTCCCCTGACCCTAAATTGTCCTACTCACTCTCCCTGCCGGGAAGTCCCACCCATCCCTCCTCCCTTGCTATTGGCCATTCAGCTTTTTATTAGACCAATCAGGTGCCTTAGGCAGGCAGAGTAAAACAGCAACACGTGTTTATATAGTTAAACAAATGCAACACATCTTTACATAGTTACACAAATATTCCATAACAGAGACCTGTCAGGGAAAGAAACATCTAGCAAGAGGCATCTCTCTGTCTCTCTCTCCCTCCTCTCTCTTACTGCTTTGGGTTAAGGCCTCCTGTAGCCCTAACCTGAGCTGGCCAGGAACTCACTATGTAGCCGAGGATGACCTTGAACTCCTGATTCTCCTGCACTGCCTCTAGAGGGCTACAGTGACAGACATCAGACCCACACCCTTGAGCCTGGCAGGATTTCCTTTTCAGTGTCCAAACCATTTTGGGTGGCACATACCATTTTAAAAACTTTAAAAAAAATTTTTTTCAATTTAAAAACTTTAGAAATCCAGCACTGGAGAGGCAGAGACAGTGGATGGATCTCTGTGAGTTGAAGCCAGTCTGGTCTACAGAGCGAGTTCCAGGACAGCCAGGGCTACGCAGAGAAACCCTGTCTCAGAAGTGAAAGAAAAACAAAACAAAACAAAAAAAACCAACTTTTAACACTTTACTCTCTATTTAATACATTTGGATCATAACCCCCATTACCCTGGGCCCCTCCCCCAGTGCAGCCGAAACCTTTCTTCTGCCTAACACCCCCCCTTTCTGAAGTTTTTTGGTTGTTTGTGGCATCTCATCAGGGTTGCCTGGAACAGCACCTTCATCTTGGTGAAGTCCAGAGGCCAGGACAGAGATTTCTGGCCAGTTCCAACTGGATTTCTCCATGTCCTGCCATGGTGTGTGGTTTCTTTAGGATGGGGTCTTACATGTAGGTCAGGCGAGCAGCCCAGAGCGAGCCAAAAGTCTGTGTCATCTGGAGACCTGGCAATGGAGGCATCGTCCTTTTTATCTTCTCTATTTTTTGTTCGTTCGTTCATTTGTTTTTTGAGACAGGGTCTTGTGGAGCGCAGGCTAGCTCAAATTTATTATATAACTAAAGATGACTCAGGATTCCTGATCTTCCTGCCTCCTTGTCCCAAGTGCTGGGTGACAGGTGTGCATTCAAGGGCCTTGTAAGCTTTTCTTTGTAGAACAGAGCCTTCTTCTACGTGTGTATCGGGGAGGGGGTACCATTTTATTTGAGACAGAGTCTCACTGTGCAGGGCTGCGCTGGAACTCACTCTGTAGACCAGGCTGGCCTCGAACTCACAGATCCTCCTGCCTCTGCCTCCAGATTGCTGGGATTAAAGGTGTATACCCCGACTCTTGCCTGGCAAATACCATTTTTGATGGTAAATTCCATTTAACATATTTATTTTTTAGGCAAATTCAAATTTGTTATCTCTCTCTCTCTCTCTCTCTCTCTTTCTCAATGATATTAATTTAAGGCCTGACAATAATCCCCTTCACCTCAAATACCTATCCTTTGGTTCCATCATGCTGTTGGTGACAAGTGTCACCTCCACGTGTGACCCTGGGCCACGATTTTGAGGCTGCCCTGTGGGAAGAGTCAGTGGCATCATTTTAACTTACCTCCTGGATCCGGAGGCTCCGCCCACTTCTGGGAGGGAGGCAGAGAGGGTCGCAGCCCCAGGTTCTCGGGCACTTCTCAGCGACAGTGACCTCACACCCCGAGGTTCCCAGTGGGGACGTGGACACACTTCCGCTGCACGGTCACGTGCGACCTAAAAACAAAACTCCTTCCTGAGTGGGTGGCACCGGTGGGGACTAGTTTGGAATTTTCTTGGAAACCTTACATTTATTTCCAACTCCCGAAGAGGCGGTTCTGACTGGCTGGGCAGACCAGGAGCTAAGGGACAGGAGAGGACTTGTGAGGAGTCTTAGAACAGAGGGCCATTGCAACGAGGAGGCGGGGCTCCCCTGACCACGCCCCCAGCCCCTCACTGGGGGATTCTAGGCGGGGCTCCACCCTGACCACGCCCCCAG
>CABHPH010129011.1:0-24460 GCA_902168325.1 Peromyscus nudipes | reverse complement strand
TTGGTAGTATAAGCTTGTAATCCTAGTTACTCAGGAGACTGGGGCAGGAGGATTGCCAAGAGTTTGAGGCCAGCCTGAGGTACACAGCAAGACTTTGTCTCATAAAACCAAAACAGAAAAAAGAAAAGGAAAAGAAACAGAAACAAGTCATGTTGTGGAGGTTGTGGTGGGATGGAGCAAGAATGGACACTGAACCAAAGGCCTCCATCTGGGGCTGCAGAGAGAAGGTATGGGAGGGGGAAGCCTCTGTTCTCTGAAGACCAAAAGAAATAGGAAGCAGAATGCTGGGGGTGGTAGAGAGGTGACCAGAGCGGCCCAACTCCACTGTGCAAAGTGTACAATTTTTTTTTCATTTTTATTTATTATTTATTTTTCTATTTTTTTTTTTTTTTTTTTTTTTTTTTTTTTCCCCAAGTGTCTTTTATTGAAGGAGGGAGGAGGTCTTAAATACAGGCTTACAGCACAATGAGAGGACCCCGGAGGGCAGAAGTTCGCTACTGATGTTTTACAATCTTGCATCTAAGCTGTTAATGCCCATTATGCAGGATACATAGACAAGGATCTTTCCTTAAGCATTCAGGAGGGTGGAACCCGGCAGGGAATTAGCATAGGGAGGATATCAAGGTCAAGGTGCGCAAGCAAGGCAGCAGTTACCCAAAACGGGGGCCAGGGCCCTACAGGTCCCCCTTTTACTAAAAACTGAGCTTCTGACTTAGGTTGCGTGGGATGTCAGCAGGTCACCTTACTTGTCATAGAGACACCTGCCAGGCCACACAGGCGCTCTGTCTTAGGTTGGTGAGCACCCCCCAGGCATTACCCATCTCTGAATACTCATTATCATACAGACTCAATCGTGCAGAGTTAACTGTTGCCAAAGATCTCAAAGTGGCGCTGGGCTTGCAATCTGTGTGTTTGACACAGAAAAGACCAACAGAAATCCTAACTCACCCATATCCAGTAGGCTAAAGGCAACTGAGCCATTCCCTTCCTTAATGAGCCTTACTGCAAATTGGAGTCCTTGTAAGATGGTATCCCAAAAGCAAATGGAGCTTGAGTTTATAAATTTATAATTTTCAAAGCCAATTGAAATGTATATAACTGTTGAATTAAATTTATCATGCCCAATAGAATGAAAGATTAACTAACTGTGGTAGCTACTTTTGCTGCCAGGATCTCCACTGTGCTAGCTGTAGTAACCAATTAAGAAATGGTAATCCCAGAAAGAGTAGCAGCTGTGGTTGCCACTGCTATAACAGCAACAACGGCAGCAGCGATGTCAAATTCTCTTCTGGAGCATGTGGGCATCCACTGGCATGGACACAACTCCAGGAACATGAACCGCCAAGGCCCATTTTTCTTGATCCCAGCACGACTTAAGCTGGCAGCTCTGCAAAAGAACAACTAAGAACCATAAAGAAAAACAGGTAGTTCACAAGGAGCATAACTAATGGTCTTATAATGGCTACATGCAGGCTCATGAATTTTAAGGTATCTTCAAAGGGGGCTAAATGAATTTCTGGAGGCCAATAAATGTTGCACAGAGCCACTCCTGAAAAGTAGGTACTACACCAGCTTGAAGAGGATTGTGAAAATGAAAAGGCTTAGCTGGCATGCTACTGTTAACAAATGGAGGTCAGTGACCTTCAGGGTTATCCTTATTCTCTAAGGTGTCTGGGTTACACGTTCTCAAACATACTTGAAAAAGCAGTTACCATAAATTACCTTCTGGAGAATCCAAAAGCATGGCTACAGTTCCTAGGCTAACGTTAATGCTTGCCAAGGCTGGCCATATTGGGCTCTCAGTCTCCATTGGCATTAGAAGGGGAGAGTTTTTCATGAGGGCCCAATAGGTCTCTGCCATGTTGGGCTTCAGCAGCAGCCACAGGGCGCACACAGCGCTCAGGAATCCAAAGAGGAACCTCATTGTCCTGCAGAAAGACACAAACAGAACCCTGGGCCCACACCAACACCAGATCGGGTCTCCTACAAGTGCCAGTAGAAAGATCCTTCCATCGCTCCAGAGGGTGATTTGCAACAGGAGCCCTCCAGTGCTTATCTGCAGTGGATACTCCAGCAGAATCCACCGATAAAAAATTTTAAATATATAAAACAAGGGGAAGAATAGAATGTGGAGAGGGAATGATGAGTCCCTAGTTCCTCCTTTTTTACTTTAGTAAAATATGTTTGTTTGGTGTTTTGTTTTTTTTAATAGTTCAAATTTTTCTTTTTTTATTTTTTAAAATTAATTAATTTATCTATTTTTCTATTATCAGCTTGATACAGTATAAATTCTTATCTTAATAGTGAAATGTTTCATTGAGGCTTGCTCAGTAATTGAGTAAAACCAAAACTTATTATAAGCCACAGTCATCCTAGGGTCCCCCATGCTATATATATAGCCTCCATGGTTCTGTGGGTTGCAGTCTGATTGTTCTTTACTTTATATCTAGAATCCACTTATGAGTGAGTACATACCATGTTTGTCCTTCTGGGTTTGGGTTACCTCACTCAGGATGATTTTTTCTAGTTCCATCCATTTGCCTGCAAATTTCATGCTGTCATTGTTTTTCTCTGCTGAGCAGTACTCCATTGTGTATATGTACCACATTTTCTTAATCCATTCTTCAGTTGACGGGCATCTAGGTTGTTTCCAGGTTCTGGCTATTACAAATAGTGCTGCTATGAACATAGTTGAGCATGTATCTTTGTGGTATGATTGAGCATTCCTTGGGTATATGCCCAAGAGTGGTATGGCTGGGTCTTGAGGTAGATTGATTCCCAATTTTCTGAGAAACCGCCATACTGATTTCCACAGTGGTTGTACAAGTTTGCACTCCCACCAACAGTGGAGGAGTGTTCCCTTTGCTCCGCATCCTCTCCAACATAGACTGTCATTAGCGTTTTTGATCATAGCCATTCTGACAGGTGTAAGGTGGTATCTCAGAGTCATTTTGATTTGCATTTCTCTGATGATTAAGGATGCTGAGCATTTCTTTAAATGTCTTTCAGCCATTTGTGATTCTTCTTTTGAGAATTCTCTGTTTAGCTCTGTAGCCCATTTTTTAATTGGATTGTTCAGTATTTTGATGTCTAGTTTCTTGAGTTCTTTATATACTTTGGAGATCAGTCCTCTGTCAGATGTGGGGTTGGTGAGGGTCTTCTCCCATTCTGTAGGCTGTCTTTTGTGACATACTCTTTTAAAAAGGTGTGTTTATTATTCATGTGTGTGTGAGCATGGACTGGCTTATGCCCCAGCTCACATGTGGGGGTCGGAGAACAACTTCCACTTGTCCAGAGTTCTGGAGACTGAACCCTGGTTATCAGGTCAGCACTTTGACAAGCATGTTTATCCTGGACCGGCTCCCTGCTGGGCACTCTACTGTTGTTTAAAGACAGGGGCTTGTTTTTGAGTCCTGGCTAGCAATGTTCTTACTTTCCATAAGTCTCAGTTTTTTCACTCCTAAAATGACAAGACTTTCCTCATGAGGCTCCTAGGAGGATTACACGAGGCAATATAAGCCAACAACACTTAGAACTCAGTAAGTGTTCAACGTTACGAGATCTCAGTGGTGGTGCACATTCATGGCTGTATGCTTATCTAGCCACTGGGGAGGGGGTGTTGTTTTGAGATAGGGTCTGACTGTGTAGCTCTGGCTGGCATGAAATTTGCTATGTAGACCAGGCTGTCCTGAAACTCATAGACATGTGCCTGACTCTGTCTTCTGATTGCTGGGACTAAAGAGGTGAGATATCTCACCAGGCCCATCTATGAATCGAATTAACTTTCTAACTAGAAACAGAATAAAAGCAATTTAAGTGTCAACTTTGTCTTCAAAAAAAAAAATTTACTTAGGCTGAAAAGATGGCACATACATTTTATCCCAGGACTCCAGAAGCAGAGGTGGGTGGATCTCTGTGAGTTCGAGGACAGCCCAGTCTACATAGTGAGTTCTACAAAACTAGAGCTATGTAAATAGAGAGACCTTGTCTCAAACAAAACAAAACAAAACAAAACAAAACAACAAAAACAAAAACAAAAAACAAAAAAAAAAAAGAAAGAAAGAAAAGAAAAGAAAGGAAGAAAGAAAAAGAATTTTAGGTTGAGTTGTAGGTTTAAAAAATATTTTTAAAAAATTTGTGTATGTGTGTTTGTACCACATGTGGACAGGTGTCTGTGGAGGCCAGAAGAGGGCCTCAACTCTTCCAGAGTTGGAGTTATAGTTGTGACTGTTTGATGTAGGTTCTGGGAACCCACTGAGCCCAGGTCCTCTGCAAGAGCATCAGGGCCTCTGAAACACTGAACCATCTCTCTAGCACTCACTGTAGAAAAGTGTGAAATTACAGATGAACATAAAAAAGGTATTGAAAACACCTCTAATCTCAATAGGTCAGGCTGTAGGATGCCAGCCTGTTTTCCCCTTAGAATATGTCCTGAGTACTCTATAAGTCATTCATGGTTCTCATGCATCTTTTTGTTTTGCTTTTTTAAAGGGGGGTGATCATTTTAGCTCACAATGGTTACAGATCATCATAGGAGGGGAGTTGAGATGGCAGGAACACCCACAGCCAAGAGCAGGCAGAAAGCAACTCATGCCTACATTTTTTTTAAAGGTTCCACATGTTTATTACTAAGCTAACCTACTAGGGCAGCACACAGAAACAAAAAGGAAAACCAGATCAGAAACAACACGCTGAGCTGTCCAGACAGGGTGATGTTTTCAGTTTCAGATGGTAAAATAACAATGACCTTGATACAGGAATATGTGGGCTGTGTCACGGGCAATTCTGTACATGAAATTTTCTGGAGTCTCATCCTGAAGTTGCACCTAATTTTTTTCCCCAATTTTCTTGCAACTGATTTTAAAAAATAGTGCCAGTTTTTTTTTATTTATTTATTTATTTATTTATTTATTTATTTTTTTTATTTTTTATTTTATGTTGTGTCTGTGTGTGTGTGTGTGTGTGTGTGTGTGTGTGTGTGTGTGTGTATTCGAGACAGGTTCTGTCTTACTTGTATCCTGGCTGACCTGGAACTTCTTTTCAGATCAGGCTGGTCTAAAAGTAAAACACTTCCCACCTTTGCCTCCTGAGTGTTGGGACTAAAGGCACTAAAGGCATATTCTATCATGCCTAACTTGATTTTGGCTGTTTTTTTTTCAATTAATATTGAGCTGTGTGTGGTAGTGTACACCTTTGATAATAGCATTCAGAAGGCCAAGGCTCGCAGATCTTTATGAATTCAAGGCCAGTCTGATTTACATAGTGAGCTACAGGCCAGCCAGGCTACATAGAGAGAACTTGTTTCCCAAAACAAAAATAATTAAATTAATTTTTATTTATGTGTATATGTTTACCTGCTTGTCTGTGTGTGCACCACTTGTATACATTACTTACGGATGCCAGAAAAGGGGATCAGATCTCCTGGAACTAGAGTGGGTGGTTGTGATGTAGGTCCTAAGGAACTGAATTCTGGGTCTTCTGCAAGGACAGCAAGTGTTCTTAACCACTGAGCTATCTCTTCAGTTCCTGGCTTTTTCTTTTCTTTTTAAGATTTATTTTACTTTAATATTATGTATATGTTTGTTTATCTGTATGGGAGTGTGTGCACATGAGTACAGGTGCCCTTGGAGTTCAAAAGAGGGTATGGGGACTGGACCCTTGGACCTGGAATACAGGTGGTTTCGAGATGCTTGATATGGGTACTGGGAATCAAACTCAGGTCTTCTGAAGAGCAGCTCATGTTTGTAACTGCTGAGCAACCTCTTCAGCCTCCTGTACCTGTGTTTATTGCCAATTTTAATCTGAATCTATTGAGAATTGGGCCACTTTGCTTTTGTTTCTTGGTCAGGAATTACTTGATTCTGATATATACATACATACACACACACACACACACACATATATATATGTGTATATATATATATTTTTTTTTCTTTTTCTTTTTTGGTTTTTCAAGACAAGATTTCTCTCTGTGTAGCCCTGGAACTTTCTTTGTAGACCAGGCTGGCCTCAAACTCACAGAGATCTGCCTGCCTCTGCCTCTCAAGTGCTGGGATTAAAGGTGCTCACCATCACCACCCCTGGCTGGATAAAAAAATCTTTTTTTTTTTTTTTTTAGAGCTAAGGATCGAACCCAGGGCCCTGTGCTTGCTAGGCAAGCACTCTACCACTGAGCTAAATCCCCAACCCCTGGATAAAATAATCTTACTGTCATAACACAGTAAGTGGTCTGTCAATATAGGGGTGTGTGTGTGTGTGTGTGTGTGTGTGTTTGCACATGCATGATATAGTTGAGTTATGTTACCTGGATATGTCTTGAAGAACCGGAGATCATTTTAGCTTGACACATTAATATTTCACCAACTTGTGATTGGTGGGTTCAAGATGAGAAAATTAATTCACTCTCCCTAGGCTTCAATCTGTCAATAGAACCACAAGACTGTCCCAGGGCTAGGCTGCTCCTGAAAGCAGTTTTGGCCTCTAGACTCTGGAACCGGAGCCAGCTCCTCCTTCGGTTTTCATTCATCTTTGTTCCCAGACAAGCATCTCTTGATTGGCTGCTGGCTTCAGGTTGCCTGTATGCCTCACTGGTAACTAAAATCTCCAGCTCTTAGAACACAGACTGGGAGAGGAAAACCCTTTGCTTTGGGAATCCAGCTTTAAATGCAGTGTTCACAATGAATCTCAGGTGATTGGTTGGTCCGTCATATTGATACATTGGCTGAATATTCTGCAGAACTGACTAGATTGGTCTGTGTGGGTTCCCAGGGACCTGGGGTCTCTGTTCGTTCCTCAACTTTTCACTTACGGTGTCTGTTAAAGGACAGCATCCTAGCAGCCGTCTCTAAGGGGCAGCTGGTGGGTTAGTAATTGCAGGCTCTCTCTTAGATATCGGGGCGGGGGCACTGCTTGGCATGTGGTATACATGCACCTCTATAATTCCAGTGCTTGGGAGCAGAGCCAGGTGGATACACGTAAGTGTGAGGCCAGCCTGCTGTACACAGTGAGTTCCAGGCTGGCTAGGACCACAGATTGGGATCTTGTCTCAACAACACTGAGAGATGACCAATTGGCTAAGAGCTCTGGCTGCTCCTGTAGAGGACCTGGGTTCAGTTCCCAGCACCCACACGGCAGCTCACATCATCTGTAACTCCAGTTCCAGGGGCTCTGGTGCCCTCTGCTGCATCCCTGGGGCACTAAGCACGCATGCATATGGAGCACATACACACATCTAGGCAAAGACTCATACGTACAAAATAAAAACAAATAAATTAACAAGACAAACAAACAGAAACAAAAACTGAAATAAAGGCCAGCAAAATCGCTGTGTTAGTTACTCTTCTGTTGCTGTAGAATGTCAAGACCAAGGCAGCTTGGAGGAGAAAGCGTGTGTGGACTGATGGATCCAGAGGGATAGGAGCCTATGATGGCGGGGAAGTCAGCAGCGTGCAGCAGGTATGGAGGCGCCGGCAGGAAGCCGAGAGAGCACATCTTTTTTATTATGTATTTATGTATTTGTTTATTTATTTGGAGATGGTATCTCTCTACATAACCCTGGCTGTCCTGGAGCTCACTCTGTAGACCAAGGTGGCTTCAAACTCACAGAGATCTGCCTGCCTCTGCCTCCTGAGTGCTGAGATTAATGGTGTGAGCTATCACACTTAGCAAGAGATCACATCTTTAATCCTAAGCACACAGCAGAGACAACCAGAAGTAGGGTGGGCTATATAATCCTAAGGCCACCCCCGGTGACAGGCTTCCTGTGGCAAGGCCGCATCGCACCTTCTTCAAACAACACCACCAGATGCTGACCAAATGTTCAAGTACCTGAGCATTTAACTCAGTTCCTGGTGGTGTTTGTATCTTCGCACTCCGGAAGCAGAGGCAGGTGGACTTCTGTGAGTTCTAGTCTGTCTACATAGCAAGTTCTATATAGTGAGGCCTTATTTTTTTTTAAAGTAAGATAAATCAGTAAATAAAATATTCCCTCCCAAAGTCAACTGTGACAAGGGCTAACACCTTAAATGACATCAGCTTCAAGTCTCTTAGCTTTGTTTCTGTGACGGTGATCTGAACAGAGACATCCTTCATAGCTAGGACAGTGTCAGTATGAAAAGCCCATTTCCATCCCGGAAAACAGTTGAAATGAGGTATTTCTCTTATTCCCCAGGCTCGCTCTTTTCTCCTTTCTCCCCACCTCCCTCCTTTCTCACTTTCTTTTCTTTCTTTCTGTTTTGTTTAGATAGGGTCTCACTATCCTCGCTACCCTTGAACAACTTATGTAGCTCAGAATAACATTGAACATTTTTGTTGTTGTTTTGTTTTCAAGACAGGGTTTCTTGGCCGGGCAGTGGTGGCACACACCTTTAATCCCAGCACTAGGGAGGCAGAGCCAGGCGGATCTCTGTGAGTTCCAGGCCAGCCTGGTCTACAGAGTGAGATCCACGAAAGGTGCCAAAGCTACACAGAGAAACCCTGTCTCGAAAAAAACCAAAAACCAAAATCCAAAACCAAAAACAAACAAACAAAAAAAAACCCGGGGAAAAAAAAAACCCAAAAAAGAGACAGTGTTTCATTATGCAGCCCTGGCTGTCCTGGAACTCAGAGATCCGCCTGCTTCTGCCTCCAGAGTGCTGGGATTAACGGTGTGCGCCTCCATGCCTGACAACATTAAACATTTAAATTTTTTATTGCATACTCTCTCCCAATCTCTCTCTCTCCCCCATCTCTCTCTGAACCTTTCTCTATTTCTCTCCTTCCCCACTTCCCCGTGTAGCTTAGCCTGGCCACTAACTCTATCCTCCTGCCTCTGTCTCCTGAGTTCATTCTGTGAAAGCAGAGGCTGTCGGGCTTTGCTACCACTCTGCCCTCAGTAGCCAGCATGGTGTAGTCAACTGAGTGAGAGAAAAGCCTCTCGGCACTGGACAGTGGAGGTGGACATGGACAGTCATGTTTGTTAGCTCTCTCGCTGTCTCTCATGCTGTTTTTGGACAAGACACAATTTGCCAAAGGTAACATAGTTTGAAAGTATTAATGAGAGAGAATATCTCAAACTGATCAATTGTGAGATTGCTCTGTGGGTAAGGGCATTTCCTGCCAAGTCTGAAGACATGAATTCTATCCCCAGGACCCATAAGGTACAAGGAAAGAGCCGATTTTCACAAGTTGTCCTGACCTCACATGTCCACACCCACATACATACACACAAAGTAAACTAATGAACGTAATTAAAAAACAACAACGGCCTGATCAGTAGCGTTCCCGTGGTATTAGATATGTCTGATCCTTACAAAAATAACATGAACAAAAGCAGCATTTAAGCTTTTTTATTTATTCTCTCTCTCTCTCTCTCTCTCTCTGTGCGTGTGTGTGTGTGTGTGTGTGTGTGTGTGTGTGTGTACTCAGCACTATGGTGTATAAGTGGAAACTAGCTAACAACTGTCAGGAATGGGTCCCCTCTTCCCCATGTGGGTCCTGGAGACGGTTGTCAGGCTTGGCAGCAAACGCTCTTTGTCCACAGCCACCTTCCTGCCCTTACGTCTTGTGTTTCTCGGAGCCACGTCTTTCTGTCTTGGCTGGCCCCAAGTTAGAGTTAGGCCTCATGCTGCCAGGGTTTGGATGTGGTTCTCCTCTACAGACTTGTGTGTCTGAACACTTGGTCCCAACTGGTGGTCTGTTTAGTAGGATTTGTGGAACCTTTAGGATGTGAATCCTAGCTGGTAGAAGTAGGCCACAGGGCCAGGCCTAGAAGGTTACACCTGCCTTAAATTTTATTTTTTTGAGATAGAGTTTCACTATGCATCCCTTACTAGACTGGAACTCTCTCTATAGTCCAGGCTGGTTTTGAACTCACAGATATCCCCCTGCCTCTGCCTTCTGAGTGCTGGGATTAAAGGTGTGTGCTACCATGTCCTGCTCCCCTTTTACGTTTCTTTCTTTAGGTGTATACGTGTTCTGCCTGCATGTATATGTGTTCTGTGTGTGTGCCTGATGACCATGGAGGTCAAAGAAGGCAGTGGATCCCCTGCACCTACAGATGGTTGTGAGCCACCACATGGGTGCTGGGAATTAAACCAGGGTCCTCTGGAAGAACAAGGAGCCATATCTCTATCCCTGTCTCTCTCTTTTGAAACAGGGTTTTTATGTAGCCCAGGCTGTCCTCAAACCCACTATGTAGCCAGCCTGGACTACCTTGAATTCCTAATCTTCCTGCTCCCATCTCCCAAGCTCTGTGATTGCAGGTACATGTTCACCCAGCTGTTCACTATGGTGTTTGGGATGCTCTCAACAAGATCTGGGTCATCTACACTGAGTCTTGATGGCTATGCATACATACATACATATACATGTGTGTGCACACGAGTGTGTGGCATTTTATGGTCTTCATCATAAAGAGTGTAGGGGGTTGGATTGGTGGGATGGTTTCGTGGGTTAAGGACCTTGTCTGAAGGCCTGGTGACCTGTGTTTGATACCTTAGACACACACGGTGGAAGGAGCAAACCCTCTCCCACCCGTTGTCCCCGACCTCCACAAGCATGCTGTGACCATGAATGCAGAGATACACAGATACACAGAAGAATTCACTATAAAATAAAGAATGTGTAAGGCTGGAGAAATGGAGTGTTGATTGAAAATACTTGCTACTCTTGCAGAATCCCTTGCTTTGGTTCCTAGCACCCACATGAGGCGAGCGGGTCACAACTGCTTTTTCTTTTTTCTTTCTTTCTTCTTCTTTTTAAAAAAAATTTTCAAGACAGGGTTTCTCTGTGTAGCCCTGGCTGTCTTGGAAATCACTCTGTAGACCAGGCTGGTCTTGAACTCACAGAGATCTGCTTGCCTCTGCCTTCCAAGTGCTGGGATTAAAGGCGTGCGTCACCACCGCCTGGTATATGTGTTTGTTTGTTTGTTTGTTTGTCTTGTTTTTGTTGTTGTTGTTTTTTGTTTTTTCGAGACAGGGTTTCTCTGTGTAGCTTTGGAGCCTTTCCTAGAACTCGCTGTATAGCCCAGGCTGGCCTCGAACTCACAGAGATCTGCCTTTGCCTCTGCCTCCTGAGTGCTGGGATTAAAGACGTGCGCCACCACTGCCCGGCTAAGTTGCAGACTTTTAAGTTCCATTTCCATTGAGTTGGAGAACTGGAGGTGAGGATGGGTGGCTAGATGTGGGGATGAGATTTCATTTATTTTTATTTTTATTTTTATTTTTTGGTTTTTCGAGACAGGGTTTCTCTGTGTAGTTTGTGCCTGTCCTGGATCTCGCTCTATAGACCAGGCTGGCCTCAAAATCACAGAGACCTGCCTGGCTCTACCTCCCAAGGATGAGAAGAATTTTATGACTTTATACTTTGTTGTTTTGAGACAGGGGCTCACTGTGTATTCTTGCCTAGCCTGGAGCTTGCTATGTTGACTAAGATGGTCTCAGACTCATAGAGATCTGCATGCCTCTGCTTCCCCAGGGCTGGGATTAAATGAATATGCTGCCACACTTTGCTAACTTTGAACTTTTGAGGACTCAGGAGATTAAATACAATGTAAAATTCTGCCTTCTTGTTGTATAACTCAATAATGAAGAATTTGGAGAGAATTCAAGGTTAGCAGACTGGCCGAGGAAAGCAGTTAAAGCATTTGCTGGCCTTACATGGTAACCTCAGCCTCTTGTCATATAGTTCATCTTCAAGAGTTTGAGGTAGGTAAGTCATATGCTTAACATCTAAGATGCTTCAAAGCTTCTTCAAAGCATCACTATTCTGGGCACACTTGGTTTTGGTTTGTAACCAGCCTCATCAACACTACCAATCTAGGCATTTCCCTTTTGTTTGAAATAAATTACAAGGTTATTCAGTCATTCACCTACCATGAATTCTGCAGACTGAATTTAGGGTGTTTGGCAGCAAGCGTCTCCACCTCCCGAGCCTTCTTGCTGGCCTTCTGTTTTTGTTTCTGAGAAAGGGTTTTGTTAGGTATCCCAAGCTTGTCTTGAACTTACCAAGTTAGCCTCAAACTTGTCATTCTCCTCTCTCAACCTTCTGAGGTACCATAGCCAGCTTGGTTACTAGTTTTTCTCTCTTTCTCTTTCCTTCTCTTTTTAGTTTTTCCTCAATATCTTTCTAAAATAAGGAACTACCTTTTTAGTCTTCATATTCAATAAAAACCATATTAACTTCAAATTGTCTTTATTCAGTTATTCAGAAAGTATGTAGAAGGTGGGGACAGCCTGAAGCAGCTCCAAAACTCTTCTTTGAAAAAGCAATATAAACCGGGCGGTGGTTTATCCCAGCATTTGGGAGGCAGAGGCAGGCGGAT
This sequence comes from Peromyscus nudipes, assembly GCA_902168325.1. Taxonomy (NCBI): domain Eukaryota; kingdom Metazoa; phylum Chordata; class Mammalia; order Rodentia; family Cricetidae; genus Peromyscus; species Peromyscus nudipes. The sequence continues at coordinate 12,159 of CABHPH010129011.1, read as the reverse complement.
CTCTGTGAGTTTGAGGCCAGCCTGGTCTACAGAGTGATTTCCAAAACAGCCAGGGTTACACAGAGAAACCCTTTCTGGAAAAACAAAACAAAACAAAACAAAACAACAAAAAAAGAAAGAAAGAAAGAAAAAAGAAAGGAAAAAGCAATATAAAACTTGAACAAAGGGTTGGAGAGATAGCTTAATGGTTAAGAGCACTGGCTGCTCTTTCAGAAGTCCTGAGTTCAATTCTGAACAATCACATGGTACCTCACAATCCAATGCACTCTTCTGATCTGCAAGCTGACATGCAGACAAAGCACCTGTGTACACAAACAAACAAACAAACAAACAATAAACTGGATGTGGTGGTGCACACCTTTAATCCCAGCACTCGGGAGGCAGAGACAGGCAGATCTCTGTGAGTTCAAGGCCAGCCTGAGCTATAGAGTGAGTTCTAGGACAGCCAGGACTACACAGAGAAACCTGTATTGAAAAACAACAAACAAGCAAAACTCAGAAAACTTGAACAAAACGTGGTATGAACAGAACAAATAAAAACATTGACAGAGAACCCTTTCAGCTCTGTGTCACTCACAAGTGCAGCCACTTCCCACGGACTAGTCACCTGTTTGGAAGCCCTGTTTCAAAAGAAAGTTTCTGAGAGAGAGAGAGAGAGAGAGAGAGAGAGAGAGAGAGAGAGAGAGAGAGGGAGGAAGGGAGGCAGGAGGGAGTTGATGACATGATTCAGCCTGTAAAAGTGCTTGCCAGCAAGCCTGTCCTGAGTTTCATCCCCGGTCAGTGTTTGAAGGAGAGAACCACCTAGTGTGGTGGCATGCATGTGACTGTACTCTCACACACGCCATACACATTTGGTAACAAATAAAACTGAGTGTTATTACAGGAAAAGAGAAGCCCAAAGCTCCAGAATTTGGAGGCCCTGCAGCAGGGTGGCTGACGAGTAAACTTGTCTGTGAACAGAGTGCTTATAGTGTTTCCTGCTCTTCCTGTGATGCTGGCAAGGGGCTGAGGAGATGACTTAGCAGTTAGGAACCCTCAACTGCTCTTCCAAGGACTTGGGTTCAAATCCAGCTATTCACCTGGCAGCTGACAACGGCCTGTAACTCCATTTCCGAGGGCTCTCATGCCCCGTCTGGCCTACACAGGCACTACACTCATGTGGTGCTCATAAATACAAGCAAACGCTCTGTAGCCCTGACTGTCCAGGAACTGGATCTGTAGACCAGGCTGGTCTCAAACTCACAGAGATCTGCCTGTCTCTGCCTTCAAATACTGGGGTTAAACTGCCATGCCTAGCATTAACAATTTTTTCTTTTTAAATTTAAAAATAAGAGAAGCAGATAGGGACTTGGTGTACGGCCCAGTTGGTGAAGTGCTCACCTAACATGCACCAAGTCCTGAGTTCCATCTCCACCACCACACTTAACTGGCCGTAGTTCTGTGAGTTCAAGGCCAGGTTGGCTTACATAGTGAGGTCCTGTCATCAAACAAAAGGGTGGTGGCACATACCTGTAATCCCAGGAGGACCAGAACTGGGCACAATTAATGTATATAGTTATTGTCTTAGTCAGGGTTTCTGTTGCTGCAATGAAGCACCATGACCCAAAAGAAAGTTGGGGAGGAAAGGGTTTACTTGGTTTTCACTTCCACAATGTAGTCCATCATTGAAGGAAGTCAGGACAGGAACTCACACAGGGCAGGAACCTGGAGGCAGGAGCTGATGCAGAGACCACAGAGGGAAGGAGTGCTGCTTACTGACTTGCTCCCCATGGCTTGCTCAGCCTGCTTTCTTTTTTTTTTTTTTCATTTTTTTTTTTTGAGACAGGGTTTCTCTGTGTAGCTTTGGAGCCTATTCTGGAACTCACTCTGTAGCCCAGGCTGGCCTTGAACTCACAGAGATCGCCTGCCTCTGCCTCCCAAGTGCTGGGAGTAAAGGCATATGTCACCACCGCCCGGCTTTCAGCCTGCTTTCTTATAGAACCCAGGACAAACAGCCCCAGGGATGGGCCCTCTCACGATGAGCTAGGCCCTCCCCCATCAATCACTAATTAAGAACATGCTCTACAGGCTTGACTATAGCCTGATCTTATGGAGGCGTTTTCTCTAGAGTCTCCCTCCTCTCCAATGACTCTAGTGTATGTCAAGTTGACATCAAACTAGCCAGCACAATTATAGATGTCCTTGGACCAGAAGCTAAAACTTCTCAATATGGTTGAATCCCAGCCAATGAAGTAAAAAAGCCCCTTGGGCTGGATGTGGTAGCACATGTCTTTATTCTGAGCAGAGGCGGGTAGGTTAGTGGGTTTGAAGCCAGCCTAGTCTAATAGCAAGATCTGGGCCAGTCAGGGCTATACAGTGAGACCCCGTCTCAAATAAATGAATAAATTCAGCCCATCTAATGACACAAGGAAGGGTCCGGCCTCTCCTTCTCCATTTCTGCTTCCTGAGCACACCTGGCGTGTGGTGTGCCACCTCTCCTCTTGGAAGCTGTACGATTCTTTCAGTGGCTTCAATGTCTGCCCACGCTGTCACTGAATCAGTTTGTTTTTAAGACCAGAGTGAAAATCAACCGCCCTATCCACGGTGACTTCTCTTGGTGAAAATTACTTATTTCCTTAAAAACATTTTTCTCAGTGTGATGCTTCCATATCTATTTCATTCCTGTCTCAAAACCAAAGAGAGGAGCCGTAAAGACCACCCCTGGCAGGGCTGTGCACACTTTTAACCCCAGCACTCAGGAGGCAAAGGCAGGGGAATCTCTGTGAGTTTCAGGCCATACATAACTCACATATGGTGTATATAGCAAGCCCCAGAACAGCCAGGATTACATAGAGAGACCCTGTCTCAAAAAACCCAAACCAAAACCACTACTGATCATTCTTATGTCCTCAATATTTGACTTAGAGTAGACACTCAGTTGATATTTCCATGTGATTAAATGAATACATTTAAAAGGAGTTATTGTTAGGATAAAGAATAGGCAGAATAGTGCTCACGCAGCATGAGCTAGCATATTTTAATTAATTAGTTACGTGTGTGTGCGCGTGCGTGTGTGTGTGTGTGTGTGTGTGTGTGTGTGTGTGTGTGTGTATGGGTGTGTGTTTGTGAAGGTGCTCACAGAATTCAAAAGAGCGTGCTGGATCCCTTGGAGCTGGAGCTACAAGTGATTGTGAGTCCCTGGCAAAGGTGCTGGGAACTGAGTTCAGGTCCTCTACAGGAACAGCAAGCAACTGTCAGTTTTCAGCTATTTCTCTAGCTTGTATTTATTTGTTTTTAATTAAAAAATTATTTTGGAGGCCGGGCGGTGGTGGCGCACGACTTTAATCCCAGCACTTGGGAGGCAGAGCCAGGCGGATCTCTGTGAGTTCGAGGCCAGCCTGGGCTACCAAGTGAGTTCCAGGAAAGGCGCAAAGCTACACAGAGAAACCCTGTCTCGAAAAACCAAAAAAAAAAAAAAAAAATTGTTTTGGAGACAAAGTCATAGGTATCCTGGGCTGGCCTTGAACTCACTCTAAAGCTTAAAATCCTGATCCTTCTGCCTCCACCTCCCAAGTGGTGGGATTACAGGCAAGCATCACCACATTTACACCCAGGTTAGGGGTCACACACACACACACACACACACACTTACTTAAGTAGAACAAACGAAGAGTTATTAGGGAGAAAATAAAACTCCTGAAAGAAAGAAGTGATTCAAGGGAAGAATGCTAGTGTAGCATACCAAAAAAAAAAAAAAGCTTTCCAAGGCTGAGGATGCACTTGATGGTAGAGTATAAGGGTATCACGTGACAGCCTGGGTTTGACACTCACCACTGCGAAAAGAAAAAGAGTAATACAGCCTTTACAGTAAAAATCATCTTAAATTAACATTCTTCCGGAATCCTGAAATATTATCTTTTCCTCTTTACGTCTTTCCACTGTTAAATAGTTCTGTGTAGTTGAGGTGGGGAGTAAAGACAATGATATTTCCGTTGGAAACACAGACCTAAACATTCCTTGTATCTCACAGGCTGAAAGCAGAAAGTGACTGCCGTGTGATGCGAAACTGGCAGTAAAGCTGAAGCCGGACAAGACGCTGGCATTCCCATCCATCACAACTGCCGGGGAGCAGCAACCACCAGCTGAAAAAATAAACGCGGAGTCAGCAGGCCTTCCCTCAGAACATTCCAAAGTAGAGACTTCGTGTAAATTACCCAAAGATCTAATGCCTCCTGATTAGAATTCAGAGTTACAAAACTCACACAGGGTAGAAGGTCCTGGAAATTCATGCCTGTGTGGAGAATGGTTCAGCCGACAAGGAATTGTATTTGTGCTTCAGAAATGGAATAAAGTTTCGTAGTCTTAATTTCCCATGATCAGACAGTGAGGGCCACAGGCAGAGCACTGGCGGTTCGGGGGTGGGGTGGAGTGGGGTGAGGCGGAACAGAGCCTCCACTTCACAGGCGTCACACCGGGAGAGCACATTTCTGCATCGGCTGTACGCTGCTCTGGCTGGCAGAGATAGCCTGGTTGTCTCATTTGAGCCCTACTTTGTCGGTAAGAAGATTGCTTCTCCCCTCCTGCTAGTACTTGGGACTGAACCCCTGGATCTCATGCTTAAGAGGCAAGTGTTGGGGGAATTCTGCCATTCGGTCCAATGACCAATTGAATGGCGTGGTTCAGCCCAATGGGCGTGGCCTTCTCTGAAGATGCACATCCTTTAAGAACTCAAGGAGAGGGGTGGCTTGCTCACTCTTCCGGACTGTGGAGGGACTTGGTAAAGCCATGGAGGAAGTGCGGCTTGGTGACCTTCTCCATCACCCATTGGGAGCAAGCAAGCACTCGACTGACTACTGAGATAAAAAAGTAACTGTCGGGGGCTGGCTAAATGGCTCAGTGGATAAAGGGGCAAAACCCAGTGACCCAAGTTCAATCCCCAGAACGTAGGTAAAGATGGAAGGGAAGAACCAACTCCAGGAAGAGTTGTCTTCCGATATCCACACATGTGCTGTGGCACCCCATCGCCACACACATATTATGTACTCACACATATACACATAATAATAAAAACAAACTAGCTGGGCGGTGGTGGCCCATGTCTTAAATCCCAGCATGAGAGAGGCAGAGGCAGGTGGATCTCTGTGAATTCAAAGACAGCATGGTCTACAAAGCAAGTTCTAGGACAGCCAGAGCTGTTACACAGAGAAACCATGTCTTGAAAAAACTAAACAAAACAAAAATTAAAGTGGCCATCAGGGCTAGAGAGATGGCTCTGTGGTTAAGAGCACCTAGGTTTGGTTTGCAGCACCCACATGTGGCTTACAGCGTCTGTAATTCCAGTTCCAAGGAATCTGATGTCCTCTTCTGGACTCTGTGAGCACTGCATGCACCTTATGTGTCACACAGGCAAACCACATAAGAACAAAGCAGCACCTGTCGTTGTGTTCCAGCTGTGGTTAAGGATCTGTGTATAACATGGTGGAGATGTGTGTCTAGGGCCTCAGCTCGGATGACTCAAATGCTGAAAAGGACTTGAATACTGAGAACCATGGTGATCCCAATGCTCTGTGACTCATGTCTGGTGCCTGAGCCGTAGTCCACAGAGGCTGGCCCCAGCCAGGACTGTTGACTCCTGACTCCTCACAGAGCTAGGGCTGCCTTGGAGAGGAAGCATTGTTGTGGGATGATCTTTTTGTACACTGTGAAGATGTGTCTTTGTCAAGGTGCCCTGATTGGTTTAATAAAGAGCCGGATGCTCAACGGATTTGATAAGCGGGATTTCGGGGAGAGAGAGGAAGAGGAGAGGAATCTAGGTACCTGGAGACATCAGTGAGATGAAGACCAAGTCAGACATAAAGAATGGTTGAAAGGTAAAAACACCACGATAGAACGTAGATTACTATAAACAGGTTAATTTAAGTTATAAGAGCTAGTTGTGAACAAGCCTAAGCGGAGGCCAAGCTTTCATAATCAATAAGTCTCTGTGTGGTTATTTGCGGGCTGACAGTCCCTACGAGAAAGTACTACTGCAGCACATCTGGAGAGCTGTCTTCCAGAAGAGCCAGATTAAAGCTACATGGCCTCCGCGATCCGGACTCAGGCGACTTCACCTCTGTCACAGTCTATTGGTTATAAGAGAGACAGAGGTTATTCTAGATCCAAAGGAGTGGGATTTCAACTGCACCTCTTGTTGGGGCAGAGTTACATGTGACGCTGTGTAAAGGTCTATGAGATCCACCCTGAAACTCCTTAGAAGGTCTTTGCCCAGGAGGAAGGTTTATGAAATACCACCTTGGGTCTTTCTGTGGGATGGGGCAGGTGTGTGTGTGTGTGTGTGTGTGTGTGTGTGTGTGTGTATGATTTGTAGGTGTGCACATGTCTATGCAGGTTTGTGTGTATGATTTGCAAGTGTGCACACGTGTATGCAGGTGTATGTATGATTTGGAAGTGTGATATGTGTATGCAGGTGTGTGTGTATGATTTGTAAGTGTGCACATGTGTATGCAGGTGTATGTATGATTTGTAAGTGTGCACACGTGTATGCAGGTGTGTATGTAGAGGCCAGAGATGAATGTTAGGAGCCTTTCTCTCTCTCTCTCTCCATCATAGTGTTTGAGTCAGGGTCTCTCACTGATTCTGCTAGTCTGGCTGGCCAGCAGGCTCCAGGGATGCCCCGTTTCTGTCCACACTGGTTCCAGAAGGATATCAGTGCATCCAGGGTTTTTGTTTGTTTTTGTTTTTGTGAGTTCTGGGGATCTGAAATCAGGCTCCCATGCTGGTGCAGCTTCACTTTATGAACTGAGCTGTTGCCTGAGCATCTTCTGATATTCTGAGACGAGGCCTCATCCTATAGTCCATGCTAGTGTGGAACTCACTTTGTAGCCAGCCTGGCTTTGAACTCATGGCAATCTTCCTGTCTCAGCCTACGAGTGTTGGGATTATAGGCTTGAGCAACAACGCCTGTTTACGTGACTGTAATTTCTTAGGATATTTCCCCCGGTTGCTCAGCAGCTTGCCTTGTCCACAGGGGCTAGAGATTGGGATCGGTTACTTCTGGGTCAAACTTACAAAGGCAGGTTCTCCTGTGAGCCTCCTCTCTTGGATGTGTTTTGGACTTTGTGTTCCATGAAAACTGAAGTCAACCTGGGCATGGTGGCTCATGTCTGTAATCCTAGTACAGACATGGAGGCCCAGACAGGAGTGTTGTTAAATTCAAAGCTAGCCTGAGCTACACCATGAGTTCCAGGACAGCCTGGGCCTATAGTGTGAAATTCTTTCTAAAACAAACAAACAGACAGACAGACGGACGGACAGACAAAGCAAAACACCCTGAAGGGCTGCACTTTGGTTGTAGAATGCTTGCATAGCATTCTGGAAGCCCTGAGTTTGATTCCCAGCACCACATCATCCAGGCAGTGTACCCTGGGAGCTCGGTGAATGTCCTCAAAAGCAGCTTCTGTGCTCCTCTTACTCCTTTTTGTTGTTGTTTTTGTTGGTTTTAAGACAAGGTCTCAAGTAGCCCAGGCTGACCTTGAACTTGCTATGCAGCCAAGGATGTCCTTAAATTAGTAATCCTCCTGACTTCACATCTCAACAGCTGCGATCACAGGTGTGCACCAACGAACCTCATTGAGGTCTTTGGTTCTTGCCGTTTCTTTCCTTTTTATTACGTTTATTTATTTGCTTGTGTTCATGTGTGTGGATGTACCTCTCACAATGCCCGTGTAGAGGTCAGAGGACAACTTGCAGGAGTTGTTCTGGGGATTGCGCCTAGGTCTCAGGATTGGCAGCAACACTTTTACCCACCGAGCCATCTTGCTGGCCTAGTTCTTGTCTTTTCTAATTTAGCACAATATTTTTCTTTCTTATAGCACAAATTACTTTTTATAATTTTTTTTTTTTTTTTGGAGACAGGGTTTCTCCGTGTAGCCTTGGCTGTCCTGTAACTCACTCTGTAGACCAGGCTGGCCTCGAACTCAGAGATCTACCTGCCTCTGCCTCCTGAGTGCTGGGATTAAAGGCGTGCACCACCACCGCCCGGCCCACAAACTACTTTTAAAGGATACTTTTAAGCTGGGGATATAGTTCTGCTGGGAGAGTGCTTGCCTAGCAAACACAGAGTGCTTGGTTTTGGTGCTCAGAACGGTGTAAATGGGCACCGTGGATTGTCCCAGCACTGGAAAGGTGGAGGGAGGCAGGAGGGTCAAACGTTTACTGTTACCTTCAGCTACATAGTAAGTTTGAAATCAGCCTGGACACCACGAGGCCCTGTTTCAAAAACAAAACAAACTTGCCTCAGAACTGAGACCGGATTAGCTCCTTTTCAGGAATGGAACCCTGTAGGTTTTTCCTGGTTTTATGGAGCTCTGCAGGTGGTACCCTGCAGCTTCAAGTGCCCACCAGGCCAGCCCGGAGGAAGCTGAGGGCGGGAGCCACCCAGGCCTTTGGAATTTGCCCCACGTGAGCACCAAAACCCAAAGCAGTCTGTGATCCTAATTGGTACAAGGACCCTGAGCGGTCTTCCCTTGCCTACCCCTTCTCAGCTGGGAAATCTGATAGACATCAGGGACTGAGCAGAAACACAGCAAACCATAGGGGGAAAACTGAAGTGATGAGTTTTAATATTGCTGGTAACAGAATGGGTCAAGGCATGTGGGGCTTTTAAATTTGAGCAATAAAAGTTTAAAGACACAGAGAAGGGTGGAGGGCAACCTTCCAACCAGGAATTGTGGGTGATGTGACAAGGCAGAAGACATGGGTTTCAGGGAAGGGTACTCTTCACCCCCACCCCTGGCTTCCCCACCCTGGCTCCCCCATCCCATGTCCAAAGCAGTATTTACTCAGAGTGCAAGAATGCACCCACCACATCCAGCCCATAGGCCTCTTTTATAAATAGTTATGATCTGTTCCCAAAGACCTGTGCCCTAGCCTTCCAGACTACATCAGGGTTGTCAGGGTGGGTGGTCGTTTTCAGTTTAACCATTGACCTTTGCCCTGTTACCTGGGTGGAATGGGTTCTTCCTGTTAGAAGTGAGGGAACAGAGTGTGGAAAAGGGTCACACAGTATGTGTTCATATTAGAGAAGAGGCATGGGTGGGAAAGCCCATGGGGCCTGAGAAGGTTGCTTGCTTGTTTGTTGAGACAAGGGTCTCATGCTGTGTTCTAGACTGGCCTCGAACTTACTGTGTAGTCCTTGCTACAATCCTCCTGCCTCAGCCTCCTGAGTGCTGGGATTCCCAGGTGTTAGCCACCACATCTGGATTCTTAATCTACTTTGAGTTCCTTGCTGTAGTCACAGAAAGCCCAGTGACAGTTTTGGAATAATATGAGATCCTTGTTATTACCATTATTATTACTCCTGTTCAGAAATCCGCTTTACTGTAGCTACCTTCAAGGAGCCTCAGTTTGTAACAAATGAATCTAAACAGTAACAGGCTAAGTTCTAAAGCAGTGCTGTTGTGGAATATTCCTTTACACTGTGCGAAGACGTGTCGGTGTGATTGGTTTAATAAAAAGCTAAATGACCAATAGCTAGGCAAGAGGTCACCGTGGGACTTCTGGAGAGAGAGCTCTGAGGAGGAAGAAGGGAGAGTCGCCAGCCAGACACAGAATAACCAGGATGGGCAGCATGGAGAAGAGGCAACAAGCATGTGGAATAATGTAGATTTAGAAATACGGGTTAATTTAAGTCATGAACTAGTTAGAAACAAGCCTAAGCTAAGGTCGAGCTTTCATAATTAATAATAAGTCTCCATGTAATTTTTTTGAGCTGACAGCCCCCCCTCAAAGTTTATTTACACAATGCTTCTCAACCTTCCTAATGCTGCGATCCTTTAATACAGTTCCTCATGTTGTGGTGACCCCCAACCATAGAATTATTTCGTTGCTACTTCATAACTATAATTTTGCTACTGTTGTGAATTGTAATGTAAATATCTGAAATGCAGGACATCTGATATGTGACTCCTGTGAAAGGATTGTTTGACCCCCAAAAGGGTCGAAACCTACAGGCTGAGAGCCACTGTTTTAAAACATCATCAGTAACAAACAGACCTCATATTTCCAGCCCACACCTTCCTTCTCTGAGAAATGTCCCTACCTACAGGTGTGTGCACCAACATGCTGATATAACATATACTAACTACTTGTCTATCACACCAGTCCAGGCATCCTGAGTTACCAACAACTATCCTGTGGGTGCGAGGTCAGAGACTGCCTCCCCAGGCAGGCAGACCATTAGACCTTGTTTGTCTATATATTCCCTTTGCTAATAAGCACAATCAAAAGCCAGGCTTTGTAGCACATGCCTGTAATTCCAGCACTTGGGAGGCTGAGGCAGGAGGAGTTGAAGGGTGTACAACATGCCCCAAGCATTTCCGGTCCAAAGCGTCTCGTAACCAGGCAACAGGCCCAATAGACCCGGACACATTTGCCCGGACACACACACCCGCCCAGACAGGATAGCCATTTCCGGTCAAGGCGTCTCGCGTGACCAGGGTCCGTGAGGTCACGTAGCCACGCAAGCGCGCAGCGTGCCTACGTCATCTACGTCCACCTGGACACGCCCCGCTACTGTGGGATGTTCTGTATGGCACATGTGTTGCTAATAAAACACTGATTGGCCAGTGGCTAGGCAGGAAGTATAGGCGGGACTAACAGAGAGAATAAAAAGAGGAGGAAGGTGGAAGGAGACGCTGCCAGACACTGCCAGCCACCGCCAGGACAAGCAGCATGTAAAGGTGCCGGTAAGCCACGAGCCATGTGGCAAGGTATAGATTTATAGAAATGGATTAATTTAAGATATAAGGACAGTTAGCAAGAAGCCTGCCACAGCCATACAGTTTGTAAGCAATAGAAGTCTCTGTGTTTATTTGGTTGGGTCTGAGCGGCTGTGGGACTGGCAGGTGAAAGAGATTTATCCTGACTGTGGGCCAGGCAGGAAAACTCAAGCTACACCCCGCCTTATAAAAAGAGCCGCCATGACTAATCTAAGCCTCTTCCTCACACGTGCTTTCTTCCGCGCGGTCACTTACCCCCTCTGTCCCCCCAATAAACTCTACCAACGGATTCTGTTGTGTTCCGTGACGTTTTCTTGCAGGGTAACAGCGAAAAATAACTAACAGGAGTGTAAGTTCAAAGTCAGCCAGGTTTACATAGCAAGATCCTGTCTCAAAAACCAAACAGAATACTCATTCAACAAATAAATACTAAGTGCCTACTGCATCCACAGAACAAAATTTAAATGGTTTCAATGTATTACATAGGATGCCAACTTCGGGGGTGTGGTCTTGGGGGCCAATCATTACATAATTTCAAAGAAAACTGTGTTTTATCTTTCCTTCTTTCTTTCTCTTCTTCTTCCTTTTCTTTGGTCTTATGGAGACAAGTTTTCTCTGTGTAGTCCTGGGTGTCCTAGGACCAGCTGGCCTTGAACTCACCACCCCACTGCCACTGACTTTCTTTATTGCTTTCTGTCCACGTGGGAAGAGACCACGGTCATGAGAGGGAATGCTTCAGAGCAGAAACGCCAGCAGTACAGCTACAGTGGATTCTGTTTACTGAACCAGGCGGTGAAGACGCCTGGGGAGGCTCTGATGTGACTCATTGGTGATTTTTATCATTGAATCTGGTACTTGGTTTAGACGCTCTTTAAGTTAGGTAGGCTTTGTGAAGCTTGTGTGTGTTGAATACTATCCACTCTCAAACACTAAATTCATGCAAATAAAGATTATGGGACCAGGGCCAGCAAGATGGGTCAGCAGGTGAAGGCAGTTGCTACCAAGCCTGACAAACAGACTTTGACCTCTGGGATTCCATGTGGAAAAGGAGAAAACCTCCTCTTGAGAGTTGTCCTCCAGCTCAGCTAGTCTCTCCAGGCCCATCTCACTCCTGTGGGATACTGCTTCCCACCTCCTCCATCCCCTGCTGCCCACCCAGCCCAGAGACCCTGCAGCCCTGTCAGCTTGCCCTCCTTCAGGAAGGTAGACAGCAGAGCTTTCTACCTGGGACCCCAGTGGCCACACTGGGATGACACTTTGTACCTGGGATCCCCAGGGGCCATGCTGGGATGACACTTTGCACCTGGGACCCCAGTGGCCACGCTGGGTTGGGACTCAGCTCAGCTCTCACCAGAGAAGCAACCTCTGCAGTGGATGAAGTAACATAGAGACCCACAACTGG